>JARHVA010003707.1:1715000-1869274 GCA_037957365.1 Torreya grandis
AGATAATTGGTACACATGGATGAAGATTATGTCTATGAGGCTACAAATGAGTGTCAAGTGGTAAAGAGATATAGAAGACATAAAATGAAGGTGGATCTTAACCATGTCAACCAATTGATTTATCATAAAAGGAACATGATTAAATTTGATATCCTATCAAAACATCATAATGACTCAAATTGAGTAACATAATGGAATAATCAGTCAAAATGGCTTTTAAGGGTTGTGACTAGTCAATGGATATACACAGAGTGAGCTAGTGACTTTTTGGCTTGAATATTATCCTAATTAGTCTAAATAGAATAATGATTAAAAATATTTGATCCAAAAGGAGAAGTGTGGAATAATTTAATTTAAATAGGTGTCACAACTATGGATAAAATACAAATAGAGTTTGACCTCTTGTGAGATTAGAGGGAATATTCTAATGGATTATAGTTGAAGTCACCTTAGGAGACAATCATGACACAGGATGGAAACCTTGTGCTCTATGGGTTGAGTCCCACTCCCCTTATATATAAGGTGGCCTATATTATTATTTTTGGGTGTATATTTTATGCACCAAAACTATGTAAAAATCATGATAACCTCAATCCTCTCTTTTTCTTTTTCTTTTTGGCTTATGATTATCTACTTAGAGAGCACAACTAAATGATTTTGCAATAAAATTAAATTAGATACTACTCTAGTTTGAAATTTATGTTTTTACTTATTAATTTCTTTCATTTATTGATGAAACAAAATTAATTAATGTTAAGAAGAGAGTACACTACTTATTTGCTAATGAATATGTAGTTAGATTATATAATAGCTAATCTATTTAGTTCTAAATTTTTATTTTATTTAACTTAAAATTGTGCCAAGACATTATGTGTAGCATCTAAAAGAATTTCATATGATTTTATTTAATATAATTTTATAGTTATATGTTTATTTAATTCCTTATAATATTTCCCATTGAGTTGTTTTAGTTTGTACTATAGCTAGACCTAATACACAATGGTATAATTGTGATCAAGCATGTTTTTAACTTTCACCATTAAGAATATTATTTCATTCAAGGAACCGCTTAGTTTTATACCCTAATATTTCTCCCTTTTATATTTTTTATAATGAGTATTATGTTCATTGTATTATAAGGTGATACCATTCTAAAAGATGAAGAAAGAAGACTAAATCAAAAATAAGTAAGAATTATTATACAATATGGAGTGGATTAAAATTCCAATGGTTAATTTCCATTGCTCACCTTGATAAAAAATTGGAAATTATTGATATTTTTGCCTCCTAGACCAAAACATCAACCCCCACCCTTCAAAACTTGACCATTGCATTAGTTTATTTCTATGCGGGGATCTTGAAGTCATTAGTTATAGACCTAAAACAAGGATAAATGTGTTTTAGAGTCTATATGTGGTCTTATCAACCCTTTCCAAGGTCTATGTGTATATATTTATCAATGAAGAGTAAGGTAAAAATGGGTCTTAATAGGCATATAAGGTAATAAATCCATCCAAGAGAGTCTCCAACTGCATGTGAGGTTGTTAAAAAGGTCATAATGTCACCTCATCTAGCCTATTCAAGACACTTTTGAAAGAAAGCCCCTCCTTAATGATTTATGAGGCCACATAAAACCTAAAAAAATCCCATGATCTCCACTAATATATACCAAAAGGGTCAAATTTCATTAAATGACTTATTTTGTCCATCTTTGGCTTGTTTATACCTTCATTTCCTCTTCAAACGTGTAAAAATACCTTTAGTGTCCCATAATCCTTCATTTCAAGTTTGATTATGCAATTTTATTAGTTTTTAAAGACTTTTACATGTTTTTAAAAGAATATGTAGGCCCATTCATGGTTTAATATCACCAATCCTAGGCAAGAAACATGAACCTTCAAAAATAGAGTTTTTCATGAGAAAAAGTAGAATTTTAGAGGTTTTCCTCAGGTGTCTTAAATTTTACATATAATTTTAGACCAGAGAAAAACCATGGAAGGTCATGTATATCATTCCAAAGCCATTATAAGTCTTATATATTATTCATTCCCATAAGAGCCCCAAAAATGGCAAAAATGATTAGATATATCCTTTGCATACTTAAAGAGGTTATTTTATAAGATGTGATAGAATAAATAAGAAGATGCATGGAAGTGTATATTAATTGTATAAGGATAATTATTCCATGAAGATAATTTTATAGGTGTTATGTGAGAGAAATAACTAGTTAGATTTATCAATAATCATTTAGGAGCAAAAATAACCTTCAAAAGTCATCAAATGGGGCACAATTTTAGTTTAAATATTCTTTATAATTTTGTTCTTTGGGGATGTAGTGGGGCCTATTTTTAACCATTTGGATTCATTAAATTTTTATGTATAAGTCTCAAAACATGTACATCTAGTTAAAACTATCTCAACAACTCTAAAAGCCTCATAAACCCCAAGATCATGATTCAAATTTTATGGTTTTTTAAGTCTATTTCATGGAAAAAATGAAGGTATAAGGTTTTTAATATGTTTTAAATGCCTATTAAGATACATCAAATGCATTATTTTACAAGAGTTTAAGCCAATGGATTCAAGAGTCATACAAGTCTAAGAAATGGGGGTAGAATTATAGGTGTAAGAAAGAGGTTATGTCTCCACTGCATTAAAGGAGTATTCACATGAATAAATATGTTTCAATTCAACCAAATAATACTTGTCACCTTGCATAATTCTCACAATATTATTTCAAGCTTATTGAATATCAATATTATAGGGGTTTAGATGAGGTTTTAATCTTGTAGCCAATCCACATGCTTGCACATGTAAAAATAGGGTTTTCATGTATTTAAGGTGTTCTTCATCTATGGAAGGGTCTTGATAAAACCTCAATTATTCTCCTTTAAACCCAAAATCATTCATAGTAGGTGGAAAATGCATATTATTTAAAGAAAATAGTTTTAAATGGTATTAGATAAGCTTGGATATTCAATGTTGATGTAAGGTCTGCCAACTTAGAATTGAATGTAGATGATGGATATCAATAATTTCACCTAGATAAAGTTCCTCAAGAGAGAAAAATACTATACTATTCACCCTCCAATATCCTTAAATCATGAATACATATCTATAGGACCTTGTATTGTTAAGTTCAAAAGAGTTTTTAAACTTGGGGTACCAAAAATAGGTCTATAATATGAAAGTACCATCTAAATGCATCTATAATGATCTCCATAAGATGAATAAACTAAACTAGGACAACATCTCATTATTTTTCTTAATATTTCATGGATAAGGTTTAGATCCCATTAAAATTAATTTAAATATAAAATAGAAATTATTTTAAACCATGGACAATGTCACATGGTCAAGTCCTAAATAGGGGTATTGCTTCTACATAAGATGTCGACCTTAAATTTTAGGGTTATTAATGATGATATAAGCATGAGAGAGTGTATGGGGATAAATAACATAAAAAATATCCTAGCCTAGTCTCAGAATCAATATGATGGTTTCTAGTCAAGGTAAACCTATTTTTGTAAAGAGTTATTCATTTTCACGAGTATCAAGGCTCAAGAGACATTGTGAGATATGCCTACTATCTCTACAAGTGTCAAGATAGAGATTATCAGTCAAATTAAACCAAAATTGATGAAATTTTGAAATAGGATACAATTTTATGAACATGGTTAAAAATACTTAGTCCATGTTTAAGGTTATTATCATTGCTTAAGGCTTCTTAGAAATGATTATAGCATTTTAACACTATTTAAGTATCTAAGTAACTCCAAGTTTTGGTGCTATATTATGGCATCTTAGATTTAGTCTATAATTGTTAAAATGTTCTATTTAAAACACATGGAATAGGTTGGATTATTCAACCAAACATTTTTATAGAGGATCACATAGATCAAACACCTATTAAGGAAGATTTCATGCCAAAAAAAGAAATACAAAGTCATGTACATACATATAGAGGAGGGATAGATTCCAAATAGGTTATCTTAAATATCCATACTATTAAAACATATCTTATCTTGAAACATGGATTATATTATTGTAAAAGGTTTATGACATGATCTAATTCTCCATGATGTAGTTTTATCTAAGTTCCAAATAACTCTCAATACAAGTTGTAGGTTCTCAGTCTTCTCAAGAAACATACCCTATTTTGAGTGGTGATGGAGGAATTTATTAAATACTTGGTGCTTGAGAGCTGTATAGAATTCATGAAGTTGAGACAGGCTCAAAGTGATGAAGTAAGGGTTCCAAGTATGACCTTATGCAAAGAATAATAAATAAGTGACACAATTGCCTAAGTTGTAGGTTTGGTCTTAAGCCTGAACATGTTTAGACAACTAGAATGAAGATTATATCCATCATTATAAGTTGTTCCAATGATATGGGTAGTTATACAATGTATCTATACATATATAACTATGAATAATCACCATCGATGCATCATAAAATGCCTAAAATATAATGCACTCAAAGAACATTCCTCTCTACCTAGGTTCAATTGTATACCCTATTTATGGTTTCCAAAGATAAATAAAATTATGTATATTCTATTTTATCAAACTAAAATATATGAAATTATAGAGGGATATAGGGAACACTACTTTCCAAGTGTGTAAGAAGTTCTAGTGTTATGATTCCCTCCAATTGAGCCAATTCAGTTGCATTCCTACAGGAAACCAACACATAGTCATGACCCTACTAATAGTTGATTTTAGATCCATCCAAGAATAAATAACTGGTTTAGAGGTGGGATTAAAAGTGGATAAATTTTTAAAAAAAATCTAAATATACTCGCAAGTTATATAAACTATCATGAATATCAATTATGGAAATCCAATTAGTCTTAACCATCAACATAGCTTAGAAACTTATTTTCCTCTTTTGACAAGGTACAGGCTATAAGATAAGTGAATGAAGATTATGATCATGTATAGACTTATGCCAAGGAGTGAAGAAGACCATCTTGGGCTTAGGAAACCATATGTTTTTTCAATACACCTAAGGTCCTTTCATAAGTTATAGTAGTATTCTAAATATTATGAAGGGCTTGTACATACATCATGGCTTCATATGAAACCTCAAATTATTTTAGGCCACTCCATAAACCTATGAGGTTTCCATATAAAATAATGAATCAATTTTTTATAACAAGACTCAATTTAAATTAATTCATGGGATTGGCTCGTATGTGATATCTTACCAAAGTCTACAAATTAATTAGGGATGATGAGTTTGTACCACACAAGAGGTTTTATCTAAAATGAATCCAAGATTTAAAGTTATTTAACACCTGGTTCAAGTTGTAATGTGTCTTGGAGAGCCTCATGGGATTGGATAAAATATGATTTTAGGTTTCATGGAGGACAATAAGGTTTCCAAACACTAAATTATTGTCTCTTTGAGGACTTATATAGGCAGGTAAGATGGTGAGTCTGGTTTCCAAATTGTCTAAGAGAAATTATTAATAATGGTCAAAATGAGCTGATTACTAGAGCATAACTAGGACATAATTATTGTTTCTAAAAGTCTAAGTTACTTTTTAGGGTGAGTACAATGTTTTATGGCCTAAGAATGAGCTGAAAATATTAAAAATACTTCAATATGAGAGATTAACTCAACACCAAAGCTAAAGTTGTAGACCTGCCATTAAAATCAACCAAAATCATGAATGTTTTAGGTTTGAGGAGATTATCATGGTAATCACAACTATCTATAGGTATTCACTTAACCCATAAAATTCATGATGAAGGTTATAGAATACCTTGCAAGGTTTTTTAGTAGATACAAAGTGAAAGAGTGTTTTCCATGAATAAAATGCACTTTGGGGAAGCTATTAAAAGCTAAAGAGTGTACATAGTGAATGAAGACCATGAATGCAATTTTAACTAAAAATTTGAGGTAATCATGCCTATTTTATGACCATCATGGAAGGTAAGGTAGTTTTTAGGCTTAATTTACATGTAATGGAATAAAGGAAAGCTAATTAATGCATCATGGAGGTATAATAGACCATGTTATACCATTATAAATGTAATATAAGAAGTATATGGATAATATTATCATATGAATTCATATCCAAAATTCAAATATGCCTAAGACAACTCCCTCTATGCCATACTCCATTAAAGGTCATCAAGTAAACATGTATGATGGATTTGAAAAGAGCATAATGGCTTGGAATTTCAAATATTTTCCCCATGAATAAATAATTAATTGGTTGTAACATCTATATTTAGGAAACTTGGTAGTACTCTTCTCATTATGATTTTTGTAAATTTGGCCTAGAATGCATATTATTGGATCCCTTTGTTGGGTATGACAAGACTTTGATCACTTGTATTACTAACTTTTTAAGCCTTTTGAATCAATAAAAAAATGAAATTTACTATATTCATGTTTATATCTTTATGTGAATCTAATGCTTAGGTGATCTACATCTATGATAAAATCTATTCTTCCTCTTGTATTTCCTTTATTCTTCACCTTACTATCATTAGGTTGAGTTTATATAAGCTATATGTTGTGTTAAAGTGGTTTATGTTGGTGAATTATTGTGGAAACCATCCAGCTATGTCTAGTATAAGGCCTTCTAGTTATCCCTTTAACTCTTATACATGAATCTTGACCTCCATATGAAACATTGATGTATGAAGAGTCTAGTTTAAAGAGTGTGTGAGATATTTGATATCCACATTGATTCCTATAGTTATATAAAAAATATGGTATGGGGAGCATAACATTATTGGTAAATCACCTTTCTTAGTTCTTAGGTTCAATTTGTGTCCTCTTTTCCCATTTTCCTTATAGTTTCAATAATTTTAATCTTATTCTAGGTGGTTTGTTAAGGGACCCATCCCTCACTAGAGGTTCACTCCAACCATTGGTCACCTACAACCTTGGATTGATCCCATTGTATTAATTGGAAGAATTCCTACAACTACTTCTCTAAGGGTACATTCTAACATTGATAACAATTTTTGGCATGGCTAGTGGGATTGATACCTAGAGAATTTAGAGGATTTGATGAGAAAGGTATTCTTCTTGCTAATTTTTAGTGCTTAAACACATATATCCAACATTTGGTGACTCAAAAAGGATAACAAGAATCCAATTTTTAGGATAGTTCCTCAAATTTCATGCCAAAAGTGACAACTAGGTCAATTTAAAGAGGTAAAAGTCCTGATTTGGTTAAATCTACCTTTTATTCAATAAGGAGGAAGAGACACCATATGACCGATCCATATCCTATGCATTCTTCTATTGACAATACCCACCAACACATCCCATTACCATTCAAAACCTTTCATATGGTTATTATAAACCAAGATTTTGTTCCTTTTAATGGAGGGAATCTATAAAACCTTGATAAACATGATGAAATTACTATATCTACCCTAAAAAGTGTTCCTTTTTTCACTATAGAGGAAATAACTACACCTATTGAGCATATTAAAGATGTGGAAAACATTTTGTCAGTGCATCATGTTGTCTAAGAAAATATCATCATCATATTATTCATTACCTCCTTTAAGGGTAAGTCATTGAAATGGTATATAATTTTGAGGCTAAATTCCATCAACACATGGGATGATCTTATAAAGGCTTTGTGTAAGTAATTTAAGGAAAAATTAGACCATTTATCCTTGGTTGATCAATTGACAACCATCAAGAGGGCACCACATGAGTACATGTCTAATTTCAAAGGACATGGGATATAATCCCATAGGTGGTAAGGCCTACACCTAAGTATGATTTTTTGTACTATCTTAGAGAATAAAATAATTAAATTTTAGTTATGATATAATACAAGGGTGGTAGAACACTTCCAGATGCTTACAAGATAGTACTTAGGGATAAGAAGAACCTCATACATGTTGGAAAAATATCATCAAGGCATAATATGCCTATATTTCTATAATGTTATCCTAAACCACATGCCCGACCAACTTTGGCCCCTATTCATATGCCTACAAGTCAACCTGCTATCTAAAAACCATCCCATACTAGTGAGTTTCATGAGGTGAATATTCTACTTTAGAATTTTGGAAATGAGTTGGTTGCCTTGAAGAGGTAATAAGTGGAGAGCAATAGGCATTATTATCCACATAACTAATATTTTCAACCCATTAAACATATATTTTATGTAAATTCCCAAGCATAAGGTGATATTAGTAATGTTAGGCCATATTAAATCCATAATCACAATGTTGTTAGTATCTCAAAATCAATTGTGCGATTCAGAACAAACTTCTTCAAGATTATGAGTGGTGCTTTCCTTTAAAACAACCATATAATCATACCACTTATCCTAATGGATTAATAAGTTAGAAACTAATGGTTTAAGGTGTGGCATCTTCTCAAGTGAAACCTAATCAATCTATTCAATAAATGGGATATCAAGAGCATGAATCACCACAAGTATAAAATTAATCCACTTTGATCAATTGACAAAAATGTGAGTTTTGTGGTGTAAATTAAAATGAGGTGTTATACCAAGAAAACAACCTATTGGATCATCGTACAAGGTACAAAAAAATAGTAATGGATAAGCATCCATATTCCCTAGTTGGTCAACCTTCTACCTCTCCAATCCTTCATGATACTACTAATAAGATAATAATTGTGGGATCATCTTAAGTGAAAATAAGCCAAGATATCAAGAAGAGAGATCAACCTTAAATTGGTTAGTTTATTACCTATAACCTCCTTATGAAGTAACCAAAGAAAGTAAAATAGTTGGGACATCCAAATTTCAATCAAATTCGACTACCCCTCTGAAAATATAGTTCCAAAATCAGCTCATGTGGAGTACATTATAGTCCAAGGATTAGATTCCATCTATTTCAACAAAAGAGACTAATGTTTCTCCTAAATTATAACCAAGGGTTGATGTCATTCCATTTAATATAATTTAACAAATGAAGAAGTAAAATGTCAACATTTGTATGTGGGATACATTATCCCTTCTATGATAAAATAATTTATTTTAATAAGCATTATCTAACCTTCAATTTTCAATTGGGAAAACAAAATAAAAACTAGTTATTATTAATGTGAATAAGATAAAATTAATCTCTATTGATTTATTTCAATATAAGGGAGGAAAACTAAATGTAATTAATAAGCCTCATCCTTTTTTCCTCTCTCTTATCATAGGTGACTTTTGGGTTCATAATTGCATGATTAATTCTAGTGCAAATAGTTATGTAATGCCTACTTTTATTGGATGATAGATTAGGCTTCATGTATGAACCAAACACTAGGGGATTGATGCAATTATATGGTACATATACCAAAATATTTGGTGTCGTCAAAGGATTGAATCTTAAATTGCATATGTGTGTTAATGTTTTAATAGATGAAGATGTTTTCATTATAGATCTTCATCCCTAATTTGCATTATAACTATATAGTTATTTTATAGATAAGACTGGAGGTTAATTATCATATTTTTCTCATATTCTATTTAAGATCACATATGGTAATAGATTTATCATTATATATAAATACATTGCCTAATTTCATTTATAACCATACATGCCCAATATTTTCAATGCCAATTACATAATTCTTGACCAAGAAGAGGTTGTCCTAGACAATGAACTAGTTACACTGCTTGAAGGCATCCTTAATATTTTGATTGATGAATTAGGAACTAAACATCATGAACATGATCCATACAAGATCCTTGAGGAAAATATTTTGGGAAATTTCATCTTTCATAATGAAGATAAAATTCTAAATTCTTATTGTATACATGAAAAAGACTCTATGTTATTTATTCTTTTAAAGCCTCAAGATTGTCTTCAAAGAGATGAAAATCACAATAGAGATCTTGATAAATATTGGAACTCATAATTTGTATTTATTGAGTTTGAGACTACTAGAGGTTCTAATGTTCCATGAAGGAAAAATGAGAATGGAAATGAACTTATAGTAGATGGGACTCAGTTTGACATAGCTAAAATCACCATAAGATATAAGGTACAATAGATTAAATTAGTGAGTAAAGGTGATCCTTATTATTAGGATCATTTAAGAGTTTATAGAGCATTGCGTTGAGACCAACACCTATATCTTTATTTTTTGACAGGAAGACCCCTATATTTGTTTCCAAAAAGTCTGTATTCTAGATTGAATGTGAACAGTTGTCTTATCTTGGGTTTTAAAGGCAAATCAATTTTAAAAGAGGAACATGTTCTTTGATGTAATTGATCATGTTTACATTTCATGGTCAAAAATTGTTAATAATTGTCTTCAAGGTGATTAGTTGTAGGTTCCATGGAAGAAGATAGGGTTCCTAAGGAATAAACCCTAAAGAGGGTTTGAATTTGAATATTCACAAAAAATACCAGCAGGGAATTTTATTTCCTTTTCATTAAATGATCCTAAGTCTAACTTTATATTAATATTCAAATATTTTTTATATTTAAAACATGACCAAATATTAATATAAATCCTTAGGTTAAACTTTATACATGATCAGGTATTAATTTAATCTTATGCTCTTTTATAGATCTAATAGTAATCACTTGTTTGTTGATTTTGATCTGACGGTGTGACAAGCCTAAAGTCTTTTAAAAAGGACATATAGTTAATGATTTGGGCCTAGTAAATATATAATGGTGATCATTTTCTTGAAGGTTTCAATCCAATGATGGAAATTAAATCTAACACCCAAAAGGACATTAACAGTTGTTAACCACTCAGGACTTGATCCAATGGTTCACATTGCCTCAGAGGTTCTAATCTAATGGTGTGAATTTACCAAGAAGCCTTAGGATTTCCTGAAGGATTTACACATGACACTCATTCCTTGGACCAAAAAATATTATTTTATTAAAATTGACATGTTCACTCCCATCATTTAACATCTACGAGGATGTATTTGACAGGGCTGAACCCATCAAATTTAACATGAGATAGAAAGATTCTATTATCTTAAATTTGACAGGTTCACCCCTAAAATTTGACATCTATGAAGACATATTTGATGGGAATAAACTTTTCAAATTTAAGCTAAATAATCCCATAAGCCTCAATATCTCTCGAAGGCTTTATGCGTGATACTTAATCATTAGATTAGAAAATTCTACTATTTTAAATTTGGCATGTTTGCTTCCATCATTTGAAATTTGTGAGGATGTATTTGATATTACCAAACCCATAAAATTTAACTTAGACAAATTTTTAATCCTAATCTAATGGGGCATTTCTAAAAAACCTTTTAAAAAATTCTTAGCTTTTTACGAAGACAAGCTTAGTATATAAATATCTTAGCCTAAGTCATTTTGTGTTTTTTAAACATAAAATTCTAAATTAAATTTTTAAACCTAGAATTTATATGATCATGTAATGGATTAAAAGGTAAGCATCTTGTAGGATCCAATAGTGATCTCTTGTTTACCATATTTGATCCAATTGTGTAATGAAATTGATGACTTTTCAAAGGCCTCATGAGCTTGACACATGGCATAATCAATAAGCTCAAAGATCAAGAACCAATGAAATGTAAGGACTTGGATTTATCTTTTCAAAGAAAAATAAAGGTTACTTTTTAAAACCAATGGTCACTCTTCAAATGGCATTTATGAAATTGTCCACGAAAGGCATGGAACCCTACCACCTAAGCTCCATGTAAGTATGGAGGATCCAAATGAAAGATATCTCATGATTTAGTATGTAGAGGACATGATAGCAAGGTTTTAGCATATATAAGGCATGTATGAGATAAAAGTTGGATGTTTTGGTCATTAAAGCCAAAAACCCTAAACCCTCTATAAAGAAGGCTATAGTTAGTTCAATTGCTTATATAACACTTGAGATAATTATGAACTAAAATCAGAGTAAGAGCCTTAGTAAGAACTTTGATATATTTGTAAATACAATATAGTATTATCAATGGTAGTGGGTAGGAAACAAATGAAAATTGAAGTGGAACTTTACCTAACTTCAGATGGTGAAGGGTCTTTAGAGACATAGAGTTAGATTTAACAGCATTGAATGTACATGGAATCAATAATTGGTCCAAATTATTCTTCTTTGTTGAAGAGTTGCAACCAATTTATCTATAAGAAAATAGGAATACTTTAGTATACCAAATATACAAGGATTTAGTATCAATTCAAATGGTAGGGCTTCACCATACAATTGCTAAAGTAGAGGTAATGCATTACAATTATCTTCTTCTTCCTATTTTTGTTGACTGTAGAATAGATGGAGAATGGATTATTCATGAAGTATCAACAAAGTTACATGCATAGCTCCCATGTCCTTTGAGACTTATTATAAGCTCCCTTTGCCTCATTTTGATCTTCATTCCTTGAGAGAATGGAGAAATTCCCAAAACTTGGATTCAATCATCTCACCTTGGTTAATCCAAGGTTCTCATGTTTTTAGGACTTCAAATGGTGAGATTCATATTGCCCAATTTAGGGAAGTTGTTAGGGTAGCTGTGACTTTATTTAATATATCCTTTGGTGCATCTTCTACTAATTATTTAAGTAAGGTTTGGGTATCTCATTTCCATTACATGTTGGAGAAAAACTTAACCCCTCTTATTGGAGACTTAATAATTTTCTTCTTGGCCAAAAAATTTATAGCCATCAAGAGAAAGACTTCCAAGCAATTATTTATGATGTCTTACCTCTTGGATTTACTCCTACCCTCTATTAATTTCCTTGACATTCAAAATTGGTCCCTTAATGGTATATCTACCATTTCCCATCATTATTCCAAATTAAATATATTAAAATATAAGAATCACATGTAATTCATATGTGATGGTATCTTCGTAGTCATTTTTGAGATAATCACTGGTATCCCTATGCCTAGTCATCATCCTCTAATCAAAAGACAAGTAGAGACCATGGGGGATGTGTAGTTCTATCTAGATTACACTGTAATAAGGATAGAGGGAATCATGGTTTAACCATACAAATTTCTTATATACATTCCTAGTAAGCTTATAGAGAAAGAAATTACTTATCAAATCATCCAGGGAATGGAATGGCACTGCAAAAAGAATAAGAAAGCTCAAGTTCATCTCTTTCCACTAGACATTGGAATAATTGTAATCAAGGATTGGAAATAGCTAGAGATCATGGTGGTACATAGGAAGTCTTTTGATTTCCAACTAGATGATCTTAAGATGTGGGACCCCAATGATAGAGTGGCTAACCATATTTTGGATAAAAATGTCCCAAAGGCTGAGTACAAACATAAACCAGGTGTGGGAGATGGTATTTACACAAGGGCAAGGAACTTTGAAGAAGTATTATCTAGGGTTAAAAACTATAACATAAATTTAGAACATAGGTTGTTCAAGGATAATAATCCTTTAGGATAAATATTATAGTTACGTCATTTATAGTATCACTTGTTGTTAGGACCATATGCAACTACACATCAAGAACCACCTATTGAGGGAAAATATTCTAATACTAAGCAGGGAGAATCGATAAATTCATCCTAAATTAGGCAAACTAAGGCTAAAAAGGGAAAAGGTAAAGATGTGATTCAAGAGTCTAGTATAGAACATAGACCTAGTGAAGGTCTGCAAATTTAGGCATCCCCACCAAGGCCTTCTTCCCCAATAGAGGTTATTTTCATGATTACTTTGGAAATTGGAGAAATAGTAGAAAGTAACCTTATTAATATAAATATTCTTATGGTTTAGATAAGGAAGAAGACCCATCTGAGGAAGTAGGCAAGGAATTGGTTCTATTGGGTAGTGGAAAGAGATAGGTAGAATTAGCCTTAGTACCTTTGGCTCCAAAAAAGAGGCCTAGGTTAATTTTCACTCACCCTACTAGTGAAATAAACCTCTTCAGTGATGAGAATCCAATATATGGAATAGCCATTCATAATTGGTTTTGTTTATGGGAAATTACATAAAATCCCATCTCTTTCTCCTTCATTGGCTTTGACTTGAGTGGATATAGTTGTTCAGGGTAATGTCAAGCCTTGGATTTAGGAGATGTTGGAAAAAAACATGGAGAGAAGAATTCATATTCTTCATAACAAGGAAATCCAATGGGTTGGTACCCCAAAAGCCTCTAGGAGTTCAAATGTATATATTCCTAAACAACCATAGGTGAAATAATTTGACCCTCAAGTGTAATTTAATCTAGATACATTAAATCATGAGAGAGTAGAAACCAAGAAAATTATTGTTGGTACTGAGGAGTTCACCTATCATAAAGTGGAACCATTTTTAAGCTTAACTCCTATTCTAGGGTAGGCAACAAGGGAACATCCTATTTTTAAAGAAGATGTAGCTAGTATGGTAATATCCTAGTCAACAATGACCTTGGCTAGAGTTCAAGGAATGGATTAGAAGATTCTCAACATAGAGAAATAAAAATAAGATTTAGAAGCTCAGGTCCTCCTTTCAATTCTTTAAGACGTATTGCAAGTATTGAATAAATATTTTATGGACACATTTGAGAATTTGAAAATCATCAAGCTTAGATTGAGTGCTTGAAACCATCAAGCTAATATGGCAAAAGCCTTAATCACCTAGTGGAAGAATTCTCAAGTGCATATGGAGGATCCCATCAAGGTGTATAAGACAAAATAGGTGTTAAAATTCAAGATTATCAAACTTAGACATCTAGACATCTTAATGTTAGTTTTGATAGATAAATAAGAGTATTTGATCACCTAGAACAATGATGTTAGGGACTTCATCAAGAAAGACACAGACATGGTAAACTAGATTGAGAAAATTCTAGGGAATCTATTAGATAACCCTTCTAAAACCACTACTATAGGCCTGATTGATGATGAATAATTCAAGCAAAGGGTTGGTACTCACATTCAAATCATCAAATAAAGTAAAGGTAATTCATATAAAAACATATAGAATACCCTTGATACCATTATTTTTGTAGGGAAGTAAATTATAGAAGCACAATGTATCAAAGAACTTGTATCTTGGGTAGATAGTGAATTTGACAAGTTAACAGATAAAGAAGAGGATGGTATAATGAGGCCTAAAGTAGTTTTTGAGCTGATAAAGGAAAAATACACTAAGGTGAAAGACTTCCTCAGACAAGGCTAATTTAAGGGCCCACCAGTGAAATTATTAAGAGAATTTTCTTTTTGTAAAGTATATTCTAGTCTATTAACATATATTCTATTTTGTCACATTGATATGTGACCTTCCACATTGTATCTTTATATTAAGGATAGTTGTCATTATTTACATTTGGATATTTTGAAAGTTAACTAGTTAACCACCAATATTTCTTATTAATAGGTAGATGGTTACCATTTTTAGGAGAGAGTTTTTGAGCAATTGATACCAGGAGAATTTAATACAACTAAGGAATTATGAAAAGATTGTCTAGATAGTTTTGTTAAATGTCTATGATATCTCTTAATTATGAAAATTTGTGTTTAATTTGAATGATTCTTATTTTTTTGAGTCACATTATTTATCATATGGTAGTTAATTTGTGATGAATGCTAGATTAACTGTAAAGATTTCAAGTATACTTCATTTTATTTGATCTACATTTAGATGTACTTATGTTATTCAGAACATAATAACAAACTTTTAAAGTAAACTTGGTTCTTACTTATGATTCATACTTGTCCTTTGAATCTTGCCTAATTTCAGATTTAATTTGAGCTTATGCTATTTTAGAACATAAACTGGTTAAATGTGTACTCAATGTAATTTGGATTTTGTCATAATATTTGATATGAAAACTTGAAATCATGTCTCTTCCTTCCTTACCCTTCCTTTTTCTTATTTTTTTAATAAAAATTCACTCTAGCTGAAAGATAATTGTTAATAATCATTTAGTTTAACTTTCAAGTCCTTGAAATTAATAACTATTAAAATTGTGTAGACCTTGGTGGCTCCCAACCACCAAATCAAATAAATATTGTGGACAGTTTTCATAATTTTCTTCTATTTCACCATAGACAATCACTGAATAGTCACTAGCTGAAACTCATGCCATGGATTCTTAGAATCCTAAAATGAGAAGTGTTCTTCAACACTAAGATCACCTATGGTATAGTCTAAAGCATCAATAGTAGAAGCTCTATTGGTGCTAGAAGGAGAACCTCATTAAATATATTTAATATCTTTTGGGTGTATTTGGTTGAAATATATCTACATTTTACATGATTATGTTTCTTTTAGCATAAATTGTGTAAAGATTGGTGACCTTTGTGGAAATATGGATTTTGTTGCTAAGAATTTATTAGTATTTGTAATTAGGACAACTTATTGTTTTCAAAATTGATAATTCTTTGACAATAAGAGGTTCATTTTAATCATAAGTTTTAAAGATTGGTCATCTTTGTATAATTCAGTACATCTTTGAACTTGTTTATTTAAAGATTGATGTCTTTTGTCCTCTTATGAACAATTTTTTGTAAATTAAGCTTAGTGTGAATATTATTTGTTATTATTTGGAAATTAATGTGTTACACCATGTTTTAAAATAGGATCCTTAATCTTCAAGATAGAATTACCAAGGATTAGGACCAAATCACATTTAGAGACTAGAGAACCCTTGCTTGAAATCAAAATTTATAAAAGGACTAGAAAAGATAGAGGAATATTTATGTATTCTAAATATTTACCATCATCACCTTTGTAAGGGATTTATGTGTTTGATATTCATCCAAGCATGGTGTGGCTTAGAAGTTACCCTATGAATATACTAGGTGTAGTTCATGATTTACCATGTAATCCTAGAAAATATTTGCCAATATTTAGTCCAACTAGTAATAAGACTACTAAAGAACATGTTAAATCTTTCAAAGTTCCATTAAGATTATTAAATATTATTCATGAATATGTAGCTTGTAGGTTTTTTCCATTTACATTCAAATATGTTGCATATGAATGGTTCCTTAATCTTCTTAACAACTGTATTATCTCATGGAATAACTTTGACACTATTTTTATTGATCAATTTGGAAAGATCATAAGCCATTGTGTCATCTATCATCAATTTACAACTATTAAGAGAGATACAACTAAAAGTATTAGGTCCTTTAAAGGTAAGTTCCAGAAGATGTTTATTCATACCATGGATCCATATAAACCTAATGAAGCTTTAGCTTTGGAGGTTTATAAAGATGTTGTTGACCCCATGACTTTTATGTTTTTGAAGAGATCCCTTATACTTATTATCACATTGGCTCAAGTGTATTCTGAAGCAGTGGTTATTAGTGACCAAATGCAACCCCAAGGATAGATGGCTTATTATATCCCAAATGTTAATCCTTAAATGCCTACATTAAACCTTTTCCCAAATAATAACTGAAATACTCCAGCATTAAACTAATTTCCTACTTTGAATGTGTTTCCTATTAGTCATACTACCCCTAATCAAAATTTATGTTTCTTAAGCCATCAAGTTACTAATGGATTTTATGATAATGACCAGAAAAATTTAGTGCCTATAAATGGCATTAACAATAACCAAGGTCAAAATATTGAGGTTCTAAAAAATGAGAATGATTCTATATTGAAAATGGTATAGAATCTTAGCATTGATTTTCTATAATTGTAAAAACAAGTTGGTATTGCTAATGATAATTATGGAAGGAAATCCACTTTTCAAAAGTTTAACAAGCCTAAGAATAGGTTTCAAAATGACATTTTCTATAATAACAAAGCTAATGAGCCTTCCTCTAGTAAAATAAATATGGCTATAAATCTAACTGATATTGCCTTACCAAATTACTATAAGGTGCATGCTACTTCCAAGCATGGTGAGATTGATTGCATTGAGTTTTGTAAATCCTTTAAAACTTTTCAAGAAGAACATGACACATTTAAAGTGGTTCCAAACAAAGATATTTCTACAAATTCTTCTGAATATAAACCATCTAACCAAGTGCATATGGTGGAAATTTTTTAATTCCCTTTTCAAGAGGATAATGAGCCTTAAAATATTCCTAAGGAGATTCAAGCATTCCAACAATTTTTGAAGACATATCCTCTAAGAAATAAGGAAAAAAATAACCATTGACTACTTATACCCCTCCTAATAATTATAGAACCCCTCTAGACACTGTATCAAAGAATAATCCTAAACCCCCTAGAGGAAGTTATTCCAAGCTAACTGTTGGTCCTCCAAGTAGAACTAGCTACAATATTGTGGAGGATATGAAAAGGATTAAAGATAATATCACTCTGCACGAGCTAACTTAGATTATAGAAAAAAGAGAGTTAATTTTGGAATCTTTGTCTAAGAAAATTAGGGAAGCCCCCTAATAATGATAGTGCAAATTTAATTACTAAACTAATCAAAGTAGAGTCTCCACCTTTTTACTAATAGTCAGGATATTTAGGAAGAATGTTCATAATTGTCTTCTAGATTCTAGAGCTTCAACTAACATTATGATTTTTGGGATATGTGAATAACTCAAGTTAACTCCAATCAAGTTTGAAAGTGTAGTCACTTAATTAGATAAATATAGAGTTAAAGTTATAGGAGAATTATTGAATGTGCATATACAGCTAGCTAGTGAACCTAGGTTTCAACAATTCATTGATATCCAAGTGGTAAAAATGCCTAGTGCTTATGGATTACTTTTGAGTAGAAAATGGAATCAGGATTTAAATGTCTATATATTTACTAATTTCTCACACTTATTTATTCCTTGGAAAGGTGTGCCAAATAAAATAAGAGTGGAAAGGGAACAACAAATGAAACACATGATAATAAAATATAATGTTGTTAACAAAAGGGTAAATTCCCTGGATTCTAATTTGGGAGTGTTCACTTTGGAAATTATAAAACAACTAGTTTCTAAGAGTTATCCTCAAATGTTTTGTTTTTTAAAGTTATACATTGATGGTGCTAAGTGAAAATTAGGATCAGGATTTGGTATTGTATAGATAGATCCTTCAAAAAAGAACTGCCATGTAGATTATAAATTACAATTTCTTTGCACTAATAATTTAGTTGAATATGAAGCTCTCATACTTGAATTATAGTTTTCCATTAAACACAAAGTTAATGAGCTCCTTATCTATGGTTAATATGAACTTGTGGTTATCTAAGTGAGGAGTAAATAATAGTGCAAATTGTCTTACTTAAAAAGATATAAGTTTAGGATGTGGGACTTGATCAAATATTTTGATGCCTTCAATATATTAGCTATTCCAAGAGAAGAAAATAAACTTGCTGATGAGATTGCCTCTAATATAGCTAACCTCATGCCTAATAATGATTCTCAAAGCATTAGTATTGATCTATTACCATGTCCTTCATTTCGTGATAATGTAAATCATTTCTAAGTTTTCAGTGATGATCAACAAATCATATTTTTCTTAACTGATTCTAGATCTTTTAAAGCTCACATTATTGATGAAATTGATGAAACTTCTCATGAGAATGAACTTAATGATAAAATCATCTAGTAAGTGACAATAAGATACCTAAATGGATGATTTCATTTGAAAGATTATTTGATCTTGGCAAGATTTCTGAGGCAACTAAATAACCAAAGTTAAATGGTAGAGATTATTATGTGATGAACCTTGGTCCACATGATCAGCCCCAAATGGTGAATATAGGAAAGGCTTGCACTAAAATGGAAAACAAAAAATATAGAGATTTGCTTACAAAATACAAGGATGTAATTTCTTGGTCTTATGAATATTTTAAAATATTTGATCCAAGGGTCATTACTCATACTATACCTCTTCAAGAAGGTTGTAAACCTTTTAGACAAAAGTAAAGTCCAATCAACCCTATTTTATAACCCATTATTTTTAAAGAATTCAAGAAGTTTTTAGATGCAAGAATAGTGTTTCCTATTAGACATTCCACTTGGGTGGCAAACCTAGTCTTAGTTAGAAAAAAGAATGGAGAAATGAGATTGTGCATAGATTTTATGAATCTAAATAGAACATCTAAAAACAATAATTATCCTTTACTTTCTCTAAACTATGTTATCCAAAATATTTTAGGATCTTACATGATGTCCTTCTTAGATGGATTTTTTGGATATAACTAGGTGCTTGTTTCTCTAGAGGATAGGATGAAAATAGATTTTACTACTAAATGGGGAACATATGCTTACAAGAGAATGCCTTCTAGATTAATTAATGTAAGAGAAAATTTTTAAAGGGACATGGACCATGCTTTCCAAGGTTTAGTGGGAAAGTGTATCATCATATATATGGATAATCTTATAGTATTTTCTAGAAATAAAGAGGAACATTTCATACATTTGAGACAAGTATTTGATAGATGCAAAAATTATGGTGTATCTCTTAACCCTAAGAAAATTATATTCTATCACTGAAGGAAAATTGGTGGGACATATCATTACCAAATATGGGATTTCTATATATCCTAATAGAGTAGAGGCCATTTCTAAAATTGGGTTTCCCAATAGCTGAAAATAACTTAAGTCATTCTTTGGCAAGATTAATTTTGTGAGGAAGTTTATTTTAGGCTTCATTAAGATTGATAAACCTTTAAATGATATGCTTAAAAAATATTTTATAATTTCTTGGAATTAATAATCTAAGAATACATTCACTAACATTAAGAAGGCAATCACTGAAGCTCCAGTCCTCATAAGTCTTGATTTCTCAAAATATTTCTATTTATATTTGTTTGCTCTAATCATATTATGGTTGTAGTGTTAACTCAAAAGGTTGATGGGAATGATCATCCCATAGCTTTTATAAGAACCAAATTCACAAATGTAGAAGTAAATTATTATATTATTTATAAGCAAGATTATGTATTGGTGAAGGCAATAAAAATTTAGACATTACCTCTTTAGAAATAAGGTACATGTCATATTATGTGATCCAACTATAAAGCTTATGTTGAGTCAAAATGAGCTTGAATAAAGAAGAGGGAAGTGGATGAAAATTCTACAATAATATGATATAGAGATGAAAATAGACAAATTAGTGAAATGTCAAGGTTTAGTTCAGATGATCACTAGTATTGATCTAAAATGCCATGTCATGCAAATAGATTAATAAAACTTCGAACCAAATGAGTGGTATGACTCTATTATCGATTTATTTATCAATAGTGTTTGTCCCCAAAGATTTATAAGAGAAAAAAAGAGAGCCTTGAGACTTAAATCAGCTCATTACCTCATCAAGAATTACATCTTGTATAATAACTTTGAGGGAATTTATTTGAGTTGTGTGTCCAAAGAAGAAGCAGCTTGGATTATGACTACCTTCCATGAGAAGCTAGGAAATAGAAACCCTTCAGGAAGAACCAAAAATCACAAGATTCTTAGGGATGGATATTATTGTCCCACCCTCTTCAAATATTCTTATAATCATGTAAGGGAGTGTCATTCTTGCTATATTTTTAGCACAAAAGAGCCAAAGGTAGCCATGCCTTTACAACCTATGATGGTGGATAAACCTTTTGCACAATGGGGATTAGAATTTATAGGAGTAATAAACCCCAATTTTATAAAGGTCATAAGTATGTCCTAACTAATATAGATTATTTTACTAGGTGGACTAAGGTAGTAACCATTAAACAATGCAGAATAGAGGAGGTGATCAATTTCTTAGAGGAAAATATTTGTACTAGATTTGGAGACCTAGTTTATTTAGTTTGTGATAATGGATCTACATTCATTTATATTGAAATGATAGAATGGGATTATGACCAAGGCATTGTACTCAAGTTTTATTCCAATCAACACCCTCAATTAAATGGTGTTTTTGAATCTATAAACAAAAACTTGATGAAAGCTATCAAGAAATCTATTGAAGATAGACCTAGAACATGGCATAAACTTCTTAAGTTTGAATTATGGGTAGATATAATTAGAATAAAACAAGATTTAAGGACCTCATAATTTTTATTGGTATATGGTCAAGAACCCATCTTTCCCATAACCTTGAAGTTTCCTATGTTCACATTCATACATGAATACATGGAAGATAGTCAAGAACTTGATAATTCTTGAATGTTAGATATTATTAAAATGGAAGATGCCAGAGAAAAGGCATTTATAGACTTCAGTAGGCACCAATCAACCATGAAAATATGGTTTTATAAAATATCTAAAGTAAAGGTGTTTAGGCAGTGAGATCTAGACCTTCTTTAGGATAGAGCATCAGAATTTAAAGGCAAACATAGTAAATTCACCCCTTTATGGATTGGCCCATATCAAATTGTATAAATCATGGGTGATAATACTTTTAGGTTGAAATATCTCTAAGGATCAGAGTTCACACTACCTAATAATGTACAATATCTCAAACATTACTTTGTTATTATCCCATCAGGGGTCTTCATGGAATAAATGTGTAAGATTGTTAAACTTAGAGTAGGTAGGCTAGTTTATTTTCTTGCTATTCTATTTTTTATTTTCTTACTTGGTGGTATTCCTTGGTTGTGGTATACTCTTGTGGTATTATTGTTGATTTGGAAATAGCTCAAGAGAGTGTGGGTGAATTTTATAAAAGGTGAACATCAGGTCACAATAAAGTATCATGAAGAAACCAATGGCACTAGTATAGATTGGTATATGAACTTATTTTCTTAAAAATATTTAAATCTTATTCTAAATTAAAACTTGGTTTTAAGAAGAGTGATATGTATATGATGTGAATTTAGTTTTTTAACTCATATTCATGCTTACATTTAAAACATATCCTTTTCATGAACTCAAGTTTTAATTAAAGGAGATTATCCTAATCCCAAAACATTTAATCAAATCCCTAAACCTAGTTAATTTAGTTCCCAAACTTTGTTCGAAGCAAAAATTGATGATACAAAAAAAGCTTATTTTCAAATCAAAATCTTCCAAAGCAAAGGTGATTCACATAATCTCCACCGGGGCTATAGACACCTGGCTAGTAGTGGAGCAAGACATTGAGTGGAACCAAATGTATCTTTGCCATGGTTATAGATGCTTGGCTAGTAGCAGATCAATGCCCAAGCCTCCTTTTAACTAAGATTTTTTATTCTCAAAGATTATCTAAAATCCTCAAAATAAAATTCAATGGACCAAAAGGACATGAACCTAGATGTTTTTTTCTTAAAGTTCATGACAAATAGTAAGTGGAATTAAAGCACACACTACATGTTTATGTTCTAATATCTAATTTCATATTTTATACATAAGGAGCTTGTTTTAATTCAATGTTTATTCAAGAAAGAGCATATGTCTAAATGGGATATAGAGTTCATGTACAAGTTTAAACTAGAGTCTTGTGTTCCAACATATGTTATGTTACCCTTGTGAGTCACCATTTGTTAAGACCAACACCCTCTTATATTTTGTTTTTTGAAAGGAGGACCCTTGTATTTGTTTCCAAAAATTCTATATTTTATATTAAATGTGAAGAGTTGTCTTATCTTGTATTTTAAAGGCAAATGAAATTTAAAAGGGGAACATGTGATTTGATGTAGTTAATCATGTTTACATTTCATGGTTTGAAATTGCTAATAATTGTCCTTAAGGTGATTAGTTTCATGTTTCATAGAAGAAGCTAGGGTTCTTAAGGAACAAACCCTTAAGCGGGTTTGAATTTGAATATTCATAGAAAATACTAATGAGAAATTTTACTTTTAATTAAAAGATCCTAAGTCTAACTTTATATTAATCTTAAAATATGTTTTTTTATTTAAAACATAATCAAATATTAATATAAAACTTTAGACTAAACTTTATAAATGATCAGGTATTAATTTAAAGCTTATGCTCTTTTACAAATCTAATAGCAATTGCTTGTTTGTTGATTTTGATCTGATAGTGCGACAAGCCTAAAGTCTTTTAAAAAGGACATATAGTTAATGATTTGGGCTAGTAAATAAATAACGGTGATAATTTTATCAAAGGTTTTGATCCACTGGTGTGCATTAAATTTGACACCTAAAAGGATGTTAACATCTATTAACCACTTGAGACTTGATCTGATGGTTGACATTGCCTCAGAGGTTCTAATCTAATGATGCACATTGAATCAGAAGCCTCAGGATCTTCTAAAGGCCTTACATGTGGCACTCATTCATTAGAATAAAAAAGTTTATTGTCTTAAAATTGATAGGTTCACTCCCATCATTTGACATCTATGAGGATGTATTTGATGGGACCAAACCCATCAAATTTAACATGAGATATAAAGATTCTATTGTAAAAATTTGATAGGTTTTCCCCTAACATTTGACATATGTGAGGACATATTTGATAGGACCAAACCTATCAAATTTAAACTAAATAATCTTGGAATCCTTAGGATCTCCCAAAGGATTTACATGTGGCACTCAATAATTGGACCAAAAAATTCTATTGTTTTAATTTTGACAAGTTCAATCCCATCATTTGGTGTCTACGAGGACATATCTGATGTGACCAAACCTATAAAATTTAACTTAGACAAATTTTAAAGCCTAATCAAAGGGGGACTTTCTAAAAAACTTTTAAGAAATTCTTAGCTTTTTATGAAGACATGCTTAGTATATAAAGATCTTAGCCTAAGTCATTTTTTTTTTAAACATACAATTCTAAATGATGTTTTTAAACCTAAGATTTATATGATCATGTAACTGATTAAAAGGTAAGCATCTTATAAAATACAATGGTGATCACTTATTCATCGGATTTGATCCAATAGTGTGATGAAGTTGAGGACTTTTGAAAGTCCTCATGAGCTTGACACATGTCACAATAATTAAGCTCAAAAATCAAGAACTAGTGAAATGCAAGGACCTAGATTTAGATTTTCAAATCAAAATAAAGGGGACTTTTGAAAACCAATGGTAAACCTTCAAATGGTATTTATGAAATTTATGATGAAAGGCATGAAACCTTGCCACATAAGCTCCACATAAGTATGGAGGATAAAATGAAAGATATCTCATGATTGAAAATGTAGAAGACATGATAGTAAGGTTTCATCATATCTAAGGTATGTATGAGATCAAAGTTGGATGTTTTGGTCATCAAAGTGAAAATTCCTAAACCCTCTATAAAGAAGGCCAGAGTTAGTTCAATTGACTATATGACACTTGAGATGATTGTGAACTAAATTTAGAGTAAGTGCCTTAGTAAGAACTTTGATAGCTTTGCAACTACAATATAATGTTATCAATGTTAGTGGGTAGACAGTAGATGGAAATTGAAGTGAAGATTTACCTAACTTTAGATGGTGAAGGAAGGGTCTTTAGAGACACAGAGTTAGATTTAACAACATTGAATGTGCATGGAATTAATAATTGGTCTGAATTATTCTTCTTTGTCGAGGAGTTACAACAAATTTCCCTATAAGAAAAGAGGAATGCTTCAGTATACTAAAGATACAAGAATTTAGTATCAATTCAAATGGCAGGCCTTCGCCATGTGAGTACTAAACTAGAGGTAATGAATTACATTGATCTTCTTATTCCTATTTTCATTGACTATAGAATAGATGGAGAATGGATTATTCATGAAGTATCAACAAATTTGCATGCATAGATCCCATGGCCTTTGAGACTTATTAGAAGACCCCTTTGCCTCATGTCAATCTCCCTTCCTTGAGAGAATGGACATATTCCCAAAACTTGGATTTAGTCCTTTCACCTTGGTTACTCCAAGGTTCCCATATTTTTAGGACCTTAAATAGTTAGATTCCTATTGCCCAATTTAGGGAAGGTATTAGGGTAGCTATGACTTGATTGAATAGATCCTTTGGTGACTCTTCTACTATTTATTTAAGTATGGTTTGGGTATATTATGTCCATTGCATGTTGGAGCAGAAATTAACCCCTCTTATTGGAGACTTAATAATTTTCTTCTTGGCCAAAAAATTTACAACCA
The DNA here is from genome assembly GCA_037957365.1 of Torreya grandis. NCBI lineage: Eukaryota > Viridiplantae > Streptophyta > Pinopsida > Cupressales > Taxaceae > Torreya > Torreya grandis. The sequence continues at coordinate 1,740,795 of JARHVA010003707.1, forward strand.
TTAAGAGAAAGACTTCCAAGCAATTATTTATGATGTCTTACCTCTTAGATTCACTCCTAGACACTATTAATTTCCATAGCATTTAAAATTGGTCCCCTAATGGTAGATATACCATTTACCATCATTACTACAAATTAGATATATTCAAATATAGGAATCACATGCAATTCATATGTGATGATATCTTCTCGGTCATTTTTGAGGTAATCAATGATATCCTTATGCCCAGGCTTCATCCTCTAATCAAAAGACAAGTAGAGACCATGGGGGATGTGTGGTTCTATCTAGATTGCACTATAATAATTATAGAGGAAATCATGGTCCAATCATATAGATTGCCTATATATGTTCCCAGTAAGATTGCAGAGTAAGAAATTGGTTATCAAATCATCTAAGGAATAGATGGGCACTATAAGAAGAATAAGAAAGCTCTGGTTCATCCCTCTTCATTGGACATTAGTATAATTGTAATCAAGGATTGGAAACAAATGGTGATCATGGTTGTGTATAAGAACTCTTTTGATTTCCAACTAGATGATCTTAAGATGTGGGAACCTAATGATAGAGTGGTTAACCATATTCAGGATAAAAAGCTCCCAAAGGCTGAGTACAAACATCAAATAGGTGTGGGAGATGGTATTTTCACAAAGAAAAATAACTTTGAATAAGTCTTATCTAGGGTTAAAAACTATAACATAAATTAGAACATAGGCTAGTCAGGGATAACAAGTTTTCAAGGAAATATGTTAGCTACATCCTTTACAATATCACTTGTTACTAGGACCATTTGGGACTACACATCAAGAATCACCTATTGAGGGACAATATTCTAAGCCTAAATAGGGTAAATTTACAAAGTCATTCTAGATTGGGCAACTTGAGGATGCAAAGGGAAAGGGTAAAGATGTGATTCAATAGTCTAGCATAAAGCATATATCTAGTGAAGGCCCCAAATTTAGGCATCACCACCAAGGCCTTCTTCCCAAATAGAGTTTATTAGCATGATTACTTTAGAAAACTAGAGAAATAGTATAAAGTTCCCTTATGAATATCATAGCTTCTTATGGTTCAGATGAGGAAGAAGACTCATCTAAGGAAGCAAGTAAGGAATTGGTTCCATTGGGTAGTGGAAAGAGATAGGCAAAATTAACCTTAATTCCTCTATCTCCAAGAAAGAGGCCTAGGTTAACTTTCACTCACCCTACTAGTGAAATAAACCTCTTCAATAATGAGAATCCAATTTATGGACCAGGCATTCCTAATTGATTTATTTATGGAAAGTTTTAAAAAATCCCATCTCTTTCTCCTTCACTGGCTTTGACTTGAGTGGACATAGGTATTTAGGATAATGTCAAGCCTTAGATTTAGGATATGTTGAACAAATAAGTAGAGAGAAGCATCTAGATTCTTCACAACAAGGAAATCCAATTGGTTGGTACCCCAAGAGCCTATAGGATTTTAAATGTGGATATTTTTGAGAAATCATAGGTGAAATAATTTAACCCTCAATTCCAATTTAATCTAGATACATCAAATCTTGAGAGAGTATAGATGAAGAAAATTAATATTGGTACTGAGGAGTTCACCTTTCAGAAGGTAGAACCATTTTTAGGATTAACTCCTATTGTAGGGTAGGTAGTAGGGGAGCATCCAATTTTTCAAGAAGATTTAGCTAGTATGGTAATAGCCTAGTCAACAATAATGTTGGCTAGAGTTCAAGGAATGAAGAAAAAGATTCCCAACTTAGAGAAATAAAAACAAGATTTAGAAGATTAGGTCCCCCTTTCAATCCCTAAGGATGTATTCCAAGTGTTGAATAAATATTTGATGGATGAATTTGAGAATTTGAAAAGAATAAAGCTTAGATTGATTACTTTAAACCGTCAAGCTAAGATGGCACAAACCTTAATCACCCAGTGGAAAAATTCTCAAGCTCAGATGGAGGAGCTCATCAAGGTGTATAAGACAAAGTAGGTATTAGACTTCAAGATTATCAAACTTAGACATCAAGACATCTTCATGGTAGTTTTGATAGATAAACAAGATTATTTGATCACCTGGAGAAATGATGTTAAGGACTTCATCAAGAGAGATAAAGACTTAGTAAACTAGATTGTGAAACTTTTAGGGAATCTATTAGATAACCCTTCTCAAACCACTACCATAGGCCTAATTGATGATGAATAATTCAAGCAGATGGTTGGTACTCATATTAAAATCATCAAAGATAACAAAGGTCATTTATATAAGAATAACTAGAAGACCCTTGATACCATTATTTTTTAAGGGAAGCAAATTGTAGAAGCATAATGCATCAAGGAACTTATATCTTGGGTAGATAGTGAATTTGATGAATTAGTAGATAAATAAGAGGACTATCTAATGAAACCTATAGTGGATTTTGAGCTGATTAAGGAATAATACACCAAGGTGAAAGACTTCCTTAGATAGGGTTAATTGAAGGGCCCACTAATAAAATTCTTAAGAGAATTTTATTTTGGTGAATTATATGTTAGTCTATTAGCATATAATCTTTCTTGTCACGTTGACATGTGACCTTCCACATTGTATCTTTATATTAAGGACAACTGTCCTTATTCACATATGGATATTTTAAAAATTAACTGGTTAACAACCTATGTTTCTCATAAATAGGCAGATAGTTACCATTTAGAGGAGAGAGTTTTTGAGCAACTAATACTAGGAGGATTTAATACAAGTAGAGAATTATGAAAAGATTGTTAGATGGTTTTGTTAAATGTCTATGCTATCTCTTAATTGTGTAAATTCATGTTGGATTTAAATAATTATTATTTTTTTGAGTCATGTTTTTTATCATATGGTAGTTAATTTGTGTTGAATGCTAAATTAATTGTAAAGATTTCAAGTATACTTCATTTTATTTTCTCTACATTTGCATGTACTTATGTTATTCAGATCATAATAGAAAACTTTTAAAGTAAACTTGGTTCTTACTTACAATTCATACTTGTCCTCTGAATCTTGCCTAATTTGTGATGTACTTTGACCTTATTTTATTTTATAACATAAATTGGTTTAATGTGTACTCAACATAATTTAAATTTTGTCATAATATTTGATATTAAAACTTACAATCATGTCTCTTCCTTCCTCATACTCCATTTTTCTTATTTTTTTATTAAAATTCACTCTAGCTTAAAGATAATTGTTAATAATCATGTATTTTAATTTCTGAGACCTTGAAATTTCTAAGTATTCAAATTGTGTAGACCCTAGTGGCTCCCAACCAATAAATCAAATAAATATTGTCAATAATTTTCATACTCTACTTCTATTTCATGAAAGACAATCACTGAATAGTCACAAACTACAACTCATGCCATGGATTCTTAGAATCCTAAAATGAGAAGTCTTATTTAACACTAAGAGCACCTATAGTATAGTTTAAAGCATCAACACCTTGGAAACTCAAAGATAATCTAATGAGGATTGGAAACAATACTATGATGTCCTTAAATATTTTGAATCTCTTGTTGAACCAAAAGAGTAACATGGAATTGATCCATATAATCATGTAAGAGACATAGAGTTGGGAAAATTTTGCATACTTGAGGAAGAGTCAACTATGCTAGACCTTATTCTTATTCAAAGATAATTCATTTCCATTTATAAGGCTACTACACCATTAGAAAGGATCCCTAAGTACCTTTTTGATTAGTGGACAGAGGAATTTTATAGAATTGACATATGTGATAATGTGGAAGATTAAAATCTAGGTACCTATTGTATGAAAGACAAGGATACCATTATACCTAAACTAGAGGAACCTCAAGGGGATCTTGATGATAAGACATGAAATAATTACTTTAGAATCATTAAATTGTTTGAAGCTATAAACAGAATAAATTTTTATAAATTAAAAAATAAGGACACAATAGAGGTTATATTAGGACAATACCAATTATATATGTCAAAATGCACTATTCTATTTATCCCCTTGGGGATAGAAGAGGACATAGATCAGACACGGTAGCAACACTTTAATATTATTAAAGAACTAAAAGCATCTATCTTGCAAATAAAATTTAAGCAGTAACTTCAAGGTACTTATTAGCTTACAACTAACATGGATTCCCCTAATTATCCCACTCTTGATGAGGATTTTAGAATTGCTCAAGTTTTCATAGAAGAGCCTGATTATTTTTTAAAAGATCAGCCAAGATGGTGGAATGGATGTAATAACTAGGTTGTGCCACTATGTATTGATGAGTTAATACAATCTGTGTCAATAATGGTAGTGTGATTGATATAGTGGACTCATTAAAAGGCAAATAGGAAAGATTGGAAATCCAAGAAATAAAAAATAGACCAGTAGTCATGACCAAGGAGTCATCCTTGAAGGCTAACACATCAAATGATCATCCTACCAAATCAATTTTTATTCACTCTTATCAATCACATGAGGACATAAATATGGTAAAATATATTTTATAGGGTTTTAATTTTACCCATGTTGAGTGAATGTCATTTCTAGATCATTGTACATAGTAGTTAGGTGTTTTCTTTTCCCTCTAAGTGTTGATACACATTTTTTTTGAGTAGGTTTCATTGTTTTCTCTTTCCATAAGAATTTTAGAAAAAATTGTTGTTGTTTTTTATTTTCATTGAGTTTGTGTTTGAGGTTAAAAATAAATTTCTAATCCCTTCAGTACTAGTCTAGTATGTTGTATCAAGGTTTGCAATCTAAAATTGAGTTGTGTTGATGGCTCATGTGACTTCATGCCCATTAAAATCTCTAAGGCAACTGGTCTCTTTGTTTGGTAGGAAAACAACCCATATAAGTCACTATAAATGTTGAAATTTTGGCCTCATATTCCAAAACATCAACCCCTACCCTTAAAATATTGACCACTGCATTATTTTCTTTCTAAGAGGTGATCTTGAAGTCGTTGGTTATAGTCATGAAATAAGGATAAATGTGTCTTAGAGTTCATATGAAGTTTAATAAGTCCTTGTAAAGGTCTATATTTAGATATTAATAAATGAATAATGAGTTCAATAGGGGTCTTAAGAGGAATATAAGGTCATAAATCCATCCAAGAGAGTTTCCAAGTGCATGGGAGGGTGTAAAAAGGGTCACAATGTCACCTCATCTAACCTATTCAAGACATTTTTGAAATAAAAACCCTCTTATATGACTTATAAGGCCACATAACACCAAAAACACACATGATATACACTAATTTGTACCAAAAGGATTAATTTACATTAAATGACTTATTTTCTCCCATTTTGGCTTGTTTTGAGCTTCATTTCCTCTTTAAACATGCAAAAGTGCCTTTAGTGGCCCAAAACCATTCATTCCCATTTTTATTATGTAGTGTTATTGGTTTTTAAATATTTTTTAAGGTTTTAAAAATATATGGATGCCCATTAATGGTTTAAGATCACCAATCCTAGGCAATAAATAGGAAGAACCTTCAAAAATGGATATTTCCATGAGAAAAAATAGAATTTTATAGGTTTTCTTTAGGTGTACATAGCTATACAAATAGGTTCATGTCAAATGATAACCATGGAAGGTCATGTATATAAATGAAAAATACATTATAGGTCTCAAATGGAAATTTCATGCCCATAAGAGCCTAAATAAGGCCAAAAATAATCAGATATCTCCTTCATATGCTTAAAGAGGCTATTTTCTAGGACATGACAAAATAGTTGAGAATATGTGTGGAAATGTATGGTCATTAGAGAAGGATAAGGAACTTATAAATATAATTTTATATGTGCTAGTAGAGAGAAATAACTATTGAGAGCTATAAAAAATCATTTAAGATCAAAAATAACCTTCAAAAGTCATCAAATAGGGATGGTTTAAGTTGAAATAATATTTATAATTTTGCATGGAAATAGGTGGTTATTGGGGGATGCAAGGGGACATATTGGGAAAAATTTTAATACATTTCATTTTATGGATAAGTCTCAACACATGTAATTCCAATCAAAACTCTCTTAGTAGCTCTCAAACTCTCATAAACCCCAAGACACCGATTATAATTTTATGGTGTATTAGGTATGTTAAATGGAATAAATAGAGGTAAAATGTTGTTAATATGTTGTAAATGCCTCTTAATAGACCTAAAATTTATGATTTAACATGATATATATCCAATCCCTTCAGGAATCACACAAGGCCAAGAGATTGGGGCAAAATTGTAGGTGTAAGAAAAAGGTTAGGTCTCCACTACATTAAAGGAGTATTTACATGAAGAAATATGTTTCACTTCAACCAAATAATCCTTCTCACCTCATAAAATTATTTGAATATAATTTAAATCTTATTTAATATCAATATTATATGGGCTTAGATGAGGTTCTAACCTTATAACCAGTCTATATGCCTGCACATGTAGAAACATATTTTTCATGCATTTTAAGGTTTTATTCATCTAGGGAAAGGTATTGATCATGACTCAATGATTATAATTTAAAACCCAAATCCATTAAAAATGGGTGGAAAATCCATAATATTAAATAAACTAAATTTTCAATGGTCTTAGAGAATCTTAGATCTTCAATGATGACATACAAGTCTACGAACTCAAAATTGAATGTAAATGATGGTTGTTAAGAATTTGACCTAGATTAAGGTCCTGTTGGCCAATTTTATCCCACATAGAGATCTTTCTTGGAAATGGTTTAATCAGGTGACCATGTTTTGGATGGACAAGTATATATAATGATGTAAAGGGTCTAATTAGGCTCTCATAATGATCAGAGTAGTTTTAAGTCATGGAATAAGTCTAAATAAGCTTCAAGTTTTCATAGTTCATTCGAGCCTTCAAGGATCTAGTATCAAGACAAGTTACACAAGTTCAAAAATTCCAAAAGCTAAAAATCTAAGCATCTAGACCTTCTATTTGGCTATGTACTAATATTTCCTTTGGGAGAAATGTTTCAAGACTTTTGACTAAGTGTTGGGAATTGTTTTAGACATTTTGTCCAAAACAAATTCCCTGAGGACCCAATCTCCTTCAGACATTTTATTCGAGGAAAACGATAATATTTAGAATTTTTTTCACAAAATTTCCAAATTTTTTTCCCAAAGATAAATGGTCCTTGTCAATACTCTCAGACATTTTGTTCGTAGTCTAAGTCAATTTTTTCAAACAATTTTTCCAAGATAAAAATCTTGAAGACCAATTATTTTGGGGAAGTTGTTCCACACAAATATTGTATTAAAAGGTACAAAGCAAAATTATTTCAAGGAAATTATCCCAAAGGAAAAAGGTGATAAAATTTATATCAGATAAATTATATGATATAAAAGGGTTGAAACAAAAGCCTCAAAGACAAAGGCAAATTTCTCTCAAGAAAATTATTCCACAATAATTTCCCCAAGGTCATATTTATTCCATACATTTTGTTTGAAGTATAAGTCCCAAATAAATTATTTATTTTATAGAAAGTATCCCAATAAAAAATCCTTAGGAAATGTCTTGGCACAAAGCCCATAACAATATGTCTAATGCAGAAGCTCTAATAAAATTATTTCAAGGAATTTGTTTTATCCAAGCCTTCAAAGTTGATCCAATAATTTGGAATTCATGCAAGTGTCAAAATCAAGCTTAGTAACTAGCAATTTGAGTTCAAAGTATGAAAGGCTCATAGACATCAGTGATAGTCATATGGATGTCAAATGACATGTGCATGAATGCCAAATTTAGGCAATGATAAATGACCATTGAAGTTAAAATATCTCAATGACGGTCACATGAATGTCAAATACATTCACACATATGTTAAATAAAGGTGTGTAGATGTCAAATTTAATCTTATGGAATAAACATTTGGATTCAAAAAAAGAAAGATCAATGATCAACATTATATCATACAGAAGATCCAAGGTGATTAGTGATGGATAGGTTAATGGGCCTAAGAAAATCAATGGCTTGAATTCAATCATGGATTCAAATCTAATAACACAAAAAAAGTTAAAAGGTAAAGGAGATTAGAGGATACCACTTGGCATAAGCTTAGGAGAAGACAAATTGATAGCAAATATTGAGTACAAATGTGGGGTGGCCAAGTGGAACCAACTCAGATAGAGTTAATAGGTTAAGGATAGATCTAAGGGATTTCATTAACTCATACCATGGATATGAGATAGTACGAATGAAGGTTGATGGGTCAATGGTCCAATTCATGATTGATAGAAAATTAAACAAAGGTGAGCCTAATATTTTTAATGAAATTTATTGAATTAAGCTAGACATAGGTAAAATAAATACAAAAGGTATTGAGTTCAAATACAACCTAAGCTAGACCAAAGAAAATTTTTTGGGATTAAATGCTGCCACTAAGACTATACAAAGATAGATTATGTCCTTTTTTAACCTAATATAGATTAGGGTGGGTTACTATTTGATCATATGATATAGATATGTCCAAATAAATGTATCCACTATAAGAAACACAATAATTTAATTGGTTTTCAATATATAGTAAAAGCACGTGCACATTTCAAAGTAGAAGCAGATAGATGCAATTAATGGAGGAGCATCCCATCCATATAAATAGTCATTAAAATAGTCATGAGCATGGCCTTGAATACAAATACCTTTCCTTATAGAAAAATACATTAATATAAAAGAACTCGAGAAGGTTCATGCAGTATCAAGGATGGCTCTTAGTAACTTTTCTTGATGTCATATCCTCCATCACATCAAAAAAGAATAGAGTAACATTAATATAGGAACAATAAGAGGAGAAGTGAAAAGATGGTTATTATAGATGGGATATGGTTCATTAATGATCCCTTTAGTGCCATTTTCTTTCCCCCATTTTTATTCCTATAAATATTGGCTTGTATCCCGTGATTTTTATCCTTCAGTTGGAAATAGTGAAGATCTACCAAAATCATTTTGTAACACTCTCTTGAATTAATATAAGATAGTGTTTAGATTCTAGTTGAATGATAAGTGTATATTATTAAATTTTTATGTGCATAGTATATGTTTCTATTCATCATATATATGTTCTTCATGTACCTTGATTCAATTTTATTGGTTTTTTGTATGTTGTATGAAGTGTTAGCCAGTGACATTCCTCTTGAAGTGTCATGAGTCCATAATGTCCTATATGGACCTATCTCTCTTTGGAATTTGACCCACATGTATCTTTTTATCCTCCATACAAAATATTCATGATTTTAACCTTATCATAAAATTTGGTCAATATTTGTCTTTATTGAATTCATTAGTAGTCACAAAAGTGTCTAAGCTGAAAGTTGATCTTTGAATATTTGATACATCACTGCATTTAGTGTAGATTTCTATTCATGTATTTCTCTCCATTTTCATCCCAATAGCATAAGATTAGTAAAATGGACTATATTCTTATATCTAAGGAGCTAGCATCATTAAAAAACCCTAGATGTCTGACCCCATTATATGATACCCATAACCTAAGGTTAGTCCTATGTTGGAATGGAATTAAAAGTAGGACCTGAAAACTTCTACTTTTAGCTAAGGTGTCATCCAAGTCCTTAATAGTGTTGGAATTCCTAATGGGAATAATTTAGATAATAATATAAATAATAAATGTTATATTTGGCTAATAAGTGTAGAAAATACTTAGCAAGAACACCTAGTGACTCTAATTATCCCTAGCCTAGAAAATCTAGTCCCTTACCTACATGCAAGAAGGAATAAGATCTTTTATAAGGGGCATTGACTTCCATTTTAGTGAGATTATAGCACCCTCAATAAGAATGAGAGTATGAGCATCCTTGTCCCCTATTATAAGGCACAACATAAGCCACTCACCTCATAGAGCATAATATACACCATTGTTCGAAATTTTATATTCTAAGTGAAGCCTATTTCCCATTTCATTCATAATGCTACCAAGAAAAAAATCTTTTGTACCGTTTAATAGGGGAAACCCTCTTAAACTTCAATAATATGATGACATCCTTGTTGATTATTTGAAAATTCTACCATACTTTATAAGTGAAAACTCCACCACTCCTATACATCAAATTGATGACATTGCAAACCTTTATGCAATCCATCACATTACACAAGAAAATTTAACCATGAGACTAATAGCCATGCCCTTGAAATCCAAATACCTATAATAGTATAGAGGTTTAAATCCTAACTCAATCAATACTTAGGATCACTTTAGTGAGTCCCTATGGAAACATTTTGAGGATAGAAGTGACCATGTATCACTTATGGAATAGTTTACCTTAATCAGGAAGACACCCTAAGAATCTATGGTTGATTTCAATTATAGATTGCAAAAGACTTGGGATAAGATCCCTATCATTATTAATCTCACACCCAATTATGATTTAATATTTAAGAGCATTGAATTTAGACATTGTATTCATGATACAATTTATGGTGTGACAACTCTACTTGGGTCTTATGAAATAACTATAAGAGAAAAAATTATTTAATACAAGTAAGGAAACTCATGCTAAGACCTCTCATGCCAAATTTTTCTAAACTTCAACCAACCCCACCTACCATTGCTCCACTTCCCACTCCAAAAAACTAATCCCAACCTAATGATGGCTGAGTGGATAAATTTGTAAGGATTGATAGCTTGTGAAAGGCCAAAAATAACAAGTTAGTGGCTCTTAAGAGACATTAGTAGACTTTATATAGGACATAATTACCAAGGTCCCTTCCAAACCCAATACCGTACTAAATACTACAATAGACCCCCTTTTCCATCAAACCAACAATCCCAAGGCTATCTTACTCAAGGTAGATCTTATAATAGATAAAAACTTGTAGTTATAAGTAGCTATATAGTTATAAGTAGCTATAGAACCTTGGTCCCTACATAAAAAAATATTGCATAAGAGGTTCAATGGTAGTTATGGGAATAGTCTAATGAGATGGTAATTGTTATAAGTGGAAAGATGTATCAGGACCCTAGTTTGCAGTATCTTCCTTCATTTTTAGGTCATGAAATCATGCCTCCTCCACCATAAGGCCCTCCAATGAACCAAGGAAATATGCTTTCCATGACATCATAAAAATATCAAATTAAATAAGAATGAAACATGGGTAATATACTAGCTAATACCATGTGCGTAAAATTTCAAGAAGGGGAGCATATGTTTGAACATGTAGAAACAAAAATGGGATAGACTACACAAAATCTAGATGGACTAGTTGAATCCCATATAAGGGCTAAGACAAGAATGTTAGATGATAATTTTGGGTAGTCTATGTCTTCTTCAACACCTCCACAAACCATTTAGTAGCCTACCATTTCAAATATAGATATTAAAACTCATACAACCCAATAAGTACCCTAACATCAGAGATAGTAGTAGAAGTCTCATTTTATTACTCATGTCACTCAACCACCAAGTGATGCTTCTTCTTATAAGGTACAGTCCAAAGGTACTAACTTTCTTTTCAATATTGTGGATCATATGAAAAATTTGAATGTCACTATGTCCATGTATGATACTCTACCTATTTCGAGACAAAGAGATATTCTTCAATGAGAACTCTCTAAGCCTTCTCATGTGAATGAGATAACTTACAAGGTGAACATTGTTTTCATAAATGGTAGTCAGCCTTGTCCTAGTCAGGTTTTTAATCAAGTTCCTAATCAAAGTAAGGTTCATAATATTATACACCATCTTGAGGTTATCTAACCCCCTCCATTATATCTATTAACCATCATAAGATACTATTTAGTGTATAATTATACTATATATTCAGGCATTTCTACCTCAATTATGCCTAAATCCATAACATATAATCTTGGGCTTAAATATATACCCAATGAGAAAGGTGTTATATATTTGGATGCTTCCTGCACTAAAATGGTAGGCATAGTGAAAGATCTTAAGATCACATTAGCATCCTACCCTAATTATGTCATCACTCAAGATGTAATGGCTATAGACCTACCCTGATATTTTTTATTATGCCTATTTAGGTACTTTACTACAAATATTGGTGGCTATTTCTCCTCTGACTAGTCATACATGGTTTTAATATTAGATATGGGATTAAGGTCACTACTAGGTCTAAACCCATCTCCAGGTTGCATCTAGAGTCTTATATGCATAACCTTGAAAATTTTACCTACACCATATTTGAGGAAGATGAAAATATTAGTGAATAAGAGCATCATGATCATCTTGAGGGCATTTTAGACATATATCTAGATGAATGGGAAACTAAAAACCATGGATTTGACCCCTTTAATAGTCTTAGAGAAGTAAAATTAGGGGTATATTGTATGCATGAGGAGGGTGATACTATACCTTGTTTAACTAAGGCCACATAAGAAGAAGATGGTCTATGGACCTTATTTTTTTATTTCTCAAGGTTAAAAATGGTATCAGATTTGGGGTCATGTTGGTTTAACCCTCATGCCATAATCACTATTTAGATGAAATATTCTAGTTTAGTAGCATTTAAAATATAACGGAATATGAAGCTATTTTACATGGTTTTCAAGAGGCAAGAAGAATAGGTGTCAAATTTATTCAAGTCAAAGGTGATAATGATCTTGTTGTGAAACAAGTGAGAGGCATAGATGCAATCAAGAATTATCATTTAAAATCCTACAAGCATCATGTATGGGATCTCATGCAAGACTTATTGGCATTTAATATACAATCCATACTAAGAGAGGTAAATAAACAAGTAGGTAGGCTTGTAATCATTGGAGATCAGTATGAGGTTGTAGATGGATTCAAAAGAAACTAGAGCCAAAACAAGGTCAAGGTTAAATGTAGGTAGTTATACCTAAAAATGAGGTGAGTTGGTAAGTGTTTAACAATGATGATGAAATTATATGTTTTCTAATGTAGGAGGTAGAATTATATCATAAAAATAAAAATAAGTTTCACACTAGTATGATGATCAAATAGTATAGCTAAGGTATAATAAGTTTCCTAAAGGGATTATGAAATTAAAAAACATCTTCAATGAATATGACTAAGTAATAAAAGGTAAATCATACATCCTAGCTAAGGATGAACATTATGAGAAGATAGAGATCTACAAGTATAGATTGATAAAGTTAGGAAAGGTCAATATAGTAGAAGAAAGAGTTACCTTTTTTGCTTTGTGCTAGGATTTTTTGTATCTATTTTCATGGGAGTAAAAAAACATGAAGGTGTTTGACCCCAAACTTGCATAACACACCACTGAATTACAAAGCAATGCCAAGCCAATCAAGTAGAAATAAAGACCCATAAATCTAATAGTGGAGGACCTCATAAGAAGATAATTATTTAAATTAATTGAATCAAGATAATATTTCTACTTAAGCATTCCTCATGGGTGGAAAATATTGTGCCAGTAAGGAAAAATAATATAGAGATTCATTTATGTGTTGAATTCAGGGACCTCAATAAGGTGCACCTAAAGGACCATTACCCACTTCCCTCAATGGATCAAAGTCTACAAAAGGTGGTAGATTATCAAAGGTTCTCATTTCTTGATGTCTATTCTAGCTATAATTAGATCATGTTCAAAGAATAATACATGGATAAGCCTACCTTCACTACAAAATGGTGTACCTATGCATATGTTAAAATGTTCTTTGGACTCTCCAATGGTGGAACCACCTTCCAAAGATCAATGAATGTTGATTTTCATGGTCTTATAAATGATATTGTTTTGGTTTATCTTAATGATATAATATTATTTTCAAATAATCCTAATGATCACCTAACGTACTTGAGATTTGTTTTTGATATATGTAGGCAATTTGGAGTTTCATTGAATAAAAAAAAATACATTTTTTAGTACATGAGGGAAGTCTTTTTGGAAACATGGTGTCTAAAGTTGGTCTTCCCATTGATCCATAGAGGATAGAATAAATCCTTACTCTATCATTACCTAAACATAAAAAAGGATTGTATATATTCTTGGGCAAGATCAATTTCATCATGAGGTTCATTCTAGGATTTATAGATTTGGTCAAGCACCTCACACATATATTGAGAAAAGGCATAAATTTTACATGGATAAGAGAAGGAAAGAGAAGATTTGGGGCCACTAAGGAGGTTTTATCTCATGTCCCCACTCTTCTAAATCTAGATTTAAATAATTAATTATATTTGTATGCCTTCTCTACATTACATGCAATTTCAGCCATGCTTATGTAGCAGAATAATGAATATCTGAAACTACCTATTAATTTATTCAATCAAGCTTTGGAGGTTTATAAAGAAAGACAGATTTATTAAAAAACATGTAATTATTTTTTTAAGAAGTTTAAATGAATTTAGAAATATAGTTTCAAAAAATAATATTATACTAATAGTAACTCATCCGAGTGTGAAGTATTTTATCCTCAACAGAGATTTAAATGAGAAGAGAGATGGATGCGTCACTAAGTAAATGGAGTATGACATTGAGGTAAAATTTATGAATATTTTGAGGGGTAGAGGGTTATTTGAACACCTTGTATCAGAAGTAAATCAAGTTAAAAATCAAGTGTTGGTAGTCCATGATGGTCAATAGGCAGCTACAGATAACACACCTTTCAATTGGACACATGACATAACCAGATTTATCAAGTCAAATGTCCTATGGGGATAGATAGATATTAAAGAAGGAAATTCAGCTTGAAAATCATACCTTATGTCTTGATAGATGGAGTTATTTTCAAGAGAGATGTAGGAATCATGCTTTTGAGGTGTGTAGAATCAAGCCAAATAGATAAGTTACTTGAGCAATTCCATGATGGCTTAGCTAGTGGGCACTTTGATGCCAAAAAACCATCCGTCAAAATAATTAGATTTGTGTAAATTTGGCCCATAATATTTAGATATGATCACTCTTGGGTAAGTAAATTCCCAAAGTGTGCAATGTTTACTAGCAAGCAGAAGCTAGTTGCTCTCCCCTTGAAACCCATACATGTCGATCAACCCTTTATACAATAGGGATTATATTTTATAATAATGACACACCCCCTTCAATTAAAGGGAATAAATTTATAATTATAGCTATATATTAATATAAAATGTTCGTTGAATAATTTTCCCTCAATGAGGCTAACAAAGTTTATGTTTTGGACTTCTATGATAGCCTCATGAACAAGTTCTGTGTGCCCTCTACAATTATTTCTAAAAATGCATTGTATTTTAAAAATAATAAGGTATTTGAGTGGGATATTTCACATATAATTTATCTTAAGGAATCCTCTAATTATTACCCATAGGGAAATGGACTAAAAGAGTCCACCAATAAGAACCTGCTAAGGATTATTAAAAGAACCATGGAGGATATTCAAAGGGAATGGCATACTAAACTAAGAATTTACCTATGGTTGGACATAACGATACCTAAGGAATATATTGAGCATTCCACATAACTTATTATCTATGGGAAATATTCTAAAATCCCTATATCTCTTGATCTTCCTACATTAGAGATTGCATATTAACTTGAGATTCTAGAAGATGATGCTATGTAGGTAAGGTAAAATAAGCTAAGATATATGGAGGAAATAAGAGACATAACTATGCACATCATGTGGTCCAATAAAAATCAGGTAAAGAATTCATTTGATAAATATATTCCTCAAAAACATTTCATCAAGGTGATATAGTCCTCGAATGGGATGAGGACCGTGCAAAACTCAAAAAGCACTCCAGGTTTGACAATCTTTGGAGTAGACCTTATGTTATCACAACTTGTAAGGAGAGCAATGCTTTTGAGATTGCTAGGTTGAGTGGATAGATCCTTTACATCCCTATCAATGAGATTGATCTCAAATTCTATTATTAATATTGTATCATGATCCTTGTACATAGGTAGATAGATCTATCTTTTCTCTATGTGCCCTTACACATTGTTTTATTTTTTATTTTTTTACTATTTTGGGTAGTTATTTATCCTTTTTGTTATTTTATTACGTGTGTCTCATTGATATAATGTGTTTTTAAGGAGATATGTAGAGTATTTTTGTAAATAATGTTTCATTTTTCTAACCATCATGAATGAGCTTGATCAAATTTTAGGTTATATGACCAGTAGGCTGGTCAAGCCAATTGAGTCACCAAAAATGTTGGCCAATTTTGACACACATAGAGATATTTCTTGGAAATTGTGTTTATTAGGTGGTCTAATTTCTATATGGACATGTTGACATAATGAGGTAAAGGGTCCAAACAGGCTCTCAAGATGATCAGAGTAGTTCTAAGTAATGGAACAAGTATGCATAAGCTTTAGGTTTTCATAGTTCATTTGAGCCTTCAAGGATCTGATAGCAGAGTAGGTTACACAAGTCCAAAAAATCCCATGAGATAAAAATATAAGTGTTAATTATTTAAAGGTTTTATTTTGGTTAATTTCAATTCTTTTAGACCTTCTATTTGGCAAGTACTAATATTTCCTTCAAGAGAAATGTTCCAAGATTTTTGACTAAGTGTTAGGAATTGTTTCAAACATTTTGTCCAAAATAAATTCCCTAAGGGCCTAATTTCCTTTGAAAATTTTGTTCAAGGAAAAAGATAAGTGCTAGAATTTTTTTTAGATAAATTATCTAAACAATTTTCCTGAAGATAAATGGTCCTTATCAATTCTCTCAAACATTTTGTCTATAGTTTAAGTCAATTCCTTCAAATATTTTATCTAAGGCAAAAGTCCTGAAGACCAATTATTTTATGGAAGTTGTTACACACAAAGCCCATAAAAATGTAAAAATAAAAATTATTTTGGGGAAATTTTCCCGATGGCAAAATCCTAAATCATTTATGTCAGAAAAATTATTCGATACAAAAGGGATGAAATAAAAGTCTTGAAGACAAAAGCAGATTTCTCTCATGAAATTTTTTCTACAACAATTTACTTGAGGACATATTTATTTTGGATATTTTATCCATAAAATAAGTCTTGAAGACATTATTTATTTCATGGATAGTGTCCCAAGCAAAAGGCTTGAGGAAATATCTTGGCATAAAGCTTGTAATAATATGCTCAATGTAGGAGCTTTGATAAAATTATTTTGAGGAAATTGTTTGATCCAAGCCTTCAAAGTTGATCTAGCAATTTGATCTTAGCTCAAGTGTCAAAATCAAGCTTATTAACTATCCATCTAAGTTCAAAGTGTGATGGGCTCACAAAAATTAGTGATGGTCGTATAGACATCAAATGAAGGGTGTATGAACTCCAAATTTAGGCCATATAAAATGACCATTGAAGTTCAAATATATTAGTGACAGTCATGTGAACATCAAATAAATTCATGAAGATGTCAAATAAAGGTGCATAGATGTCATTTTTAAGCTCATGGAATAGCCATTTAGATTCAAAAAATCAAGATCAATGATTAACATTCAATCATACAGAAGATCTAATGGTGAGAAATGACAGATAGGTTAATGGGCCCAAGCAAATCAATGGATCACATTCAATCATGGATTCAAATATAGTGGCATGTGAGCAATTAAAAAGGTCAATGAGTTTAGAGGATACCATGTGGCATACACATGGGAGAAGATAGATTGAAAAAGATATATCTTGAGTGTAAACTTAGGGTAGCCATGTGATACCAGCTCAGATAGAGTTGATAGGATAAGGACATATATAAGGGATTACATTAACTCATACCATGGAGATCAGATGGTACAAGTGAAGGTCTATAGGTCAATGATCTAAATCATGATCGATATCTAATTAAATAAAGGTGAGATGAGTATTTTTGATAAAATTTGATGAAGCAAGATGGACCTAGGTAAAAAAATACAAAAGGTACCAAGCTCAAATTGACCTAAGCTAGACTAGAGCAGATATTTTGGGATCAATCAGTGCCATTAAGACTCTACATAGATAGATTATGTCATTTTTTAACCTAATATATATTAGTGTGGGATGCTAGTTGATCATACTATATAGATATTTCCAAGTGGATATATCAACTATTGGAAAACCAATAATTTAATTGGTTTTTAATATATAGTAAGCCTAGGTGTACTTTTCAAAGCAAAGGTAGATAGATGTAATTAATAGATGAGCATCCTAAGACATAAAAATAGACACTAAAAATAGATATGAACATGGAATTTACTATGAAGACCTTACCTTATAAGGAATGACATTAATATAAAAGAACTCGGGAAGGTTCATGTAGTAGTATGGGTGGCTCTCAGCAACTTGTCTTGATTTCATATCCTCCATCATGCTAGAAAAGGATATAATGAAATTAATATAGGATTAGGCTTGAGGAGGAGTGAAACAATGGTTATTCTAGATGGGATTTGGATCATTAATGATCCTTTTATCACCATTTTCTTCCCCCTTTTTTTTCTTCTTATAAATACTAGTTTTGATCCCTTTATTCACATCCCTTAGCTGGAGATACTAAATCTCTACCAAAATCACTTTGTAACACTCTCTTCAAGTGATATAAGATAATTTTTAGATTATAGTTGAAGGATAAGTGTATATTATTTAAGTTTGATGTGCAATGTGTATGTTTTTATTTATCATCTGTATGTTCTTCATATACCTTGATTCAATTCTATTGGTTTTATGTAGGTTGTATGAAATGTTAGCTAGTGATGTTCCTCTTGAAGTGTCATGAGTCCATATTCTCTTATATAGACCTATCTTTATTTGACCTTCAAGTCACAGGTCTCTTTTCAACATCCATACAAAATATTCATGCTTGTAACCTTCTCATAGAATTTGATCAGTCCTTGTCTTCATTGAATTCATTGGTAGTCACATAAGTGTCCACGCTAAAAGTGGACCTTTGAATATTTGGTGCATCACCACATTTAGTGTATATTTTTATTAATTTATTCCTATCCCTTTTCATCCCAATATCATACACTTAGTAAAAGGGACTATATTGTTATATCTAAGGAGCTAGCCTCACTTAAAAACCCTAGAGGTCTAACCCCATTATAGGATACCCACAACTTGGGGCCAATCCCATATTGGATTGGATTTTAAAGGAGAACCTAAACACTTATGTTTTCAGCTAGGATGCCATACAATTCCTTAATATGTATTCAAGAGAGATAATAATATCTTATTCACCCTAAAAGATCCTTAAATCATGAATACAAGTCTATAGGACCTTAGATTGACAAGTTTAAAAGACATTTTGGTCTTGAGGTACCAACAAGTTTATGATATGAAAGTACAATCTAAATACATATAGAATGAAATCCATGAGATGAAAAATGAAATTAAGACACCACATCCTTATTGTTATTAAGATTTCATGGTAAAGGTTTAGATCCCATATAAATTAAGTTCAAGATAGAATAGTAATTATTGGAAACCATGGATAGTGTCACTTGGTCAAGTCCTAAATAGGGGTATGGCTTCTATAAAATATGCATGACACTAAAGTTCAAGTTTCTTAATGATGATCTAATCATGAGAGAGTATATAGGGCTCAAAAACATCAAAATTATCCCAACCTAGTCTTAGAATTAATATTATGGTTTCTAATCAAATTAGACCTACACTTGCAAGGAGTTTTTCAATTTTATGAGTATTAAGGCTCAAGAGAAATTATGAAATGTGCCTACTAATATATCTACAAGTGTCAAGTTAGAGATTATTGATCAAATTAGACCAAAATTGATAAAATTTTGAAAGAGGCTATAGGTGTATGAATAAGGTTCAAAATCCTTAGTCAATGTTTAAGGTTATTAGCATTTCTTAAGATTTTTTTAGAAATGATTAACGAATTTTAACATTATTTAAGGTATCTAAACAACTCCAAGTTTCAGTTTTATATTATGTCATATCATCTTTAGTATTTAACTATTAAAATGTTCTATTGACAAAACATGTAGTAATCTAACTAAATATTATTAGAGAGGATCATAAATATCAAACACCTATCAAGGTAGATTTCATGCTAAAAAGAGAAATACAAAATCATGTAAAGGCATATAAAGGAGGGGTAGATTCCAAATAGGTCACCTTGTATCTCCATACTCATAAATAATATCTTAGATTCAAACATGGATTACCTGATTGCAAAAGGCTTAGGACATGATCTAATTCTCCATGATCTAGTTCCATCTAAGTTCCAAACCAATCTTAATGGAAGTTACATGTTCTCAGTATTCTTAAGAAACATACCAAATTTTGAGTGGTGATGGAGGAATTTGTTAAAGCCTTAGTGCTTGAGATTTGTAAACCCTTCATGAAGATGATATAGGGTTAGGGTGGTGAATGGATAATGTTAATTAATACCTTATTCAATTAAGAACATAAAAGTGACAAAAATTTCTAAGTTGTGGGTTTGATCTTAAGCCTTAGCATGCTTGGATAGTCAGAATAAAGCTTAGATTCATCACTAGAAGTTGTTCCAATGATATGGGTAGTAATAAAAGGTGGATAGATATCTATAAGGGCCAAGAATCACCATTATGGCCTCATAAATTTCTTAAAATACAATACACTCAAAAAACATTCCTCTCATCTTGGGTTGGCTTTTATACCCTGTTTAGGTTTCTAGAGATCAATAAAATTATGTATATTATGTTTTATCCAACCAAAATGGATGACATTACATAGGTATGTAAGGAAAACTATTTTATATGTGTGGAATAAATTTCAAATTTTTAATATGGAATCTAATGGATTTAAGTAAGTTATAGTCCTACAAGTAGCCAACACACAATCCTAACCCTGCTAATATTTGATTTTAGGACCATCTAAGAATAAATAACTAGTGTAGAGGTGGGATTCTAGGTGGATAATATTGATAAGACTTAAAAATAGAATCATAAGGTATATACAATTTAATGAATACCAAGGATATAAACATAATTAGTCCTAACCATAAACAAGGCTTAGAAACTTGTTTTCCTCTTGTTGTAGAGTACAAACTACAAGATAAGTGAAGGAAGGTTGTGATCATGTATAGAATTATGTCGAGGAATGAATAACACCATCTTAGGCTTAGGAATACATATTTTTATCTAAATACCTTTAAGGTCATTTTATTAGTTATAAAATTATTATGAATATCATGAGGTGATTGTACATAAACCATGGCTTCATATGAAACCAAAAATTCTTTAAGGCCACTACATAAACCTATGAGGGTTCCATAGTCAAAAATGAATGAAATTATTATAACAAGCCTCATGGTGATTAAATCATGGGATTTTCTCTTAAGTGATATCTCACCCAAGTCTAAAAATCAATTTGGGATGACAAATATGTACCAAATAAGAGGTTTTGTGTAGTATTAGGGATAAGGATCTTAAATGGTCCTCAAAGTGAATAATGCAAGTTTTCAAAAAGGATTTCAAGACTTCAAATTATTTTAACACCTAGTTCAAGATATAATGTGTCTTAGAGAGCCTCATGGTATTGGAGAAAAGTTGATTATAGGTTGCATGGAAGATAATAATGTTTTCAAACATTGAATTCTTCTCTCTTGAAGGACTTATACACATAGATAAGATAGTGAGCCTGGTTTCCAAGCTATCTAAGAGACCTTATTAACAATGTTCATTATGAGTTGATTGTTAAACTATAAAAAGGACATAATTATTGTTTTTATGAGTTTGAGGAACTTTTTATGGTGAATACAATGTTTTATGTCTTTTAAATGAGATACAAAGCTTAAAATTACTTTAAGATGAGTGATGAACTCAACACAAAAGCCAAGGTAGAGAAACTACCACTAAATTCAATAGATATCATGAATGATGTAGGTTTTATGAGAATATCATGAGTCATCACACCTATAGACATGTCTTCAATTAACCCTCAATATTCATGATGAAGGTTATAGATTACCTTGAAAGGTTTTCAAATAAATGCAAAGTGAGAGAGTGTTTAACATGAATAAAATGAACCTTTAGAAAGCTGTTAGAAGCTAAATAATGGCATGTAAGGATTCAAGGAGAGTGAATGAAGACCACAAATTTTAGATACCAAATTGAGGAAAAAATACCTATTTTATTACCATCATAGAAGGTAAGCTAGTTTTTAGTCCTAATTTTCATGTAATGGAAGAGAGGTAGGCTAATTAATCCTTCATGGAGGTCAAATAGACCATGTTATACTAATATAATGACAAGATAATAAGTGAATGGATAAGCTTAACATATGCATTCCTCTATAAATTTTAAATATACCTAAGATAGATCCCTCTATGCTACACTCCATTGAAGTTCGTCAAGTAAACAAATATGATGGCATTGAAAAGAGCAGAATGGCCTAGAATTTTAGTTATTTTACCCACATGAATAAGTAATTATTATGTTGTAACAACTAAATTTAGGAATCTTGGTAGTGATATTTTCCTTATTTTTATTATTAATTTGGATAAGAATTTGTATTATTGTATCCCTCCATTAGGTACTAAAAGACTCTACCCACTTGTATTACTAGCTTTTCAAACTTTTGAATCAATAGAAAAATAAATTTTACCTCCTTCAAGTTGATATATTTGTGTGAATATAATGCTTAGTTGATATACATCTATGATAAAATATATTCTTCCTCATGTATGTTATTTATTCTTTGCCTTTTTATCAATAGGTAGAGTTTATATAGTTGATGTACTATGTTAAAGTAGTTTATGTTGGTGAATCATTGTGGAAACCAGCTAGTTGTGTCTAATATAAGGATTTCTAGTTATCCCTTGAATTCATATACATGAATATTGACTTCCATATGAAACATTAATGTATGAAGAGCCTAGTTTTAAGAATGTGTGAAATATTTAATATCTACATTGAGTCAAATAGTGCTATCAAGTAGATGGTATGAGGAGCAAAAAATTATTGATGCATTACCATTCTTTGTTCTTAAGTTTATTTTATGTCTTCTTTGTCCCTTCTCCTTATATTTTCAATAACATTAACATTAGTTTAGTTAGTTCATCAAGGGAGCCAACCCTATCTAGAGGTTCGCTTAAACCATAGGTCACTCACAGCCTTGGATTGATCCTATTGTATCAATTAGAAAGAGAAGTCCTTGAATTACTTATCCAAGGGTGAATTCTAACCTTGATAACAAAAATTTCTTAGCCCTTAGATTTAACTAGTGAAATCCTAAAAATGAGGGGACATTGTGTTCTATGTGTTGTTATTTCTCTTTGTTCCATTAGATTAGTTAACACCAATATCTATTTCTAATGTGGGTAATAAATTGAGACCAACAAAAACTATTTCTAGAAGGAGGGTCAAAACATATAAATTACTTATTGGACATTAACTTGATGCCCTCTCCTTCTAATTCTCTAAATTTCTATTTTTTTTACTTAAATCAACCAATAGAAATTAGAAATACAAGGAGGAGAACTTCAACTTCATTATATTTAAATTTATTTGAGATTGGTTGGATAAGAGGGAATTATTAGAACCCTAATGGAATTTGAAATTTATTGAGTTTTGTGTCCATGCCTCTTTGCTTCCAAATTTTGATTGCATATTTACAAACACACAATAGAAAGTATTTTTGGGAAGAAGTCTTGAATACTTTCTATCTAGTTTGAAATTATATATACTTTGTGTTACATGTATTTATTATTTGATATGAGTTTTTAGATTATCTATATTTCATGCTTTATTGGTTTAAGGGTATTGGTATAAATATATCTAACTCATATTTGATACCTTTAAGAACTAGATCCTATTGAGTGAATCGCTACATCTCACACAATAAAAGATAGATTAATTATATCACCATTATAAATCTTTAGGAGAGCATAAAATAATAGAGGGAGACCAAGACCTTTATCCACATCTACTATTTCATCCCCTTATTATACCCAAAATAGACCCATACCCATTGTTAGATCCATGTCTTAGTTAGTAGAGTCTAAATATCTTAATGGTAATATTCCAATAGAATTATCCCATATGTGGTTGCCATGGAGAGGATTCATGAATTGGATAAGGATTTATAGAGATCCATGTATACAACTGATGATTATAGATTACAATGTAGTCAACGAATGAGTTAATTTTACCTCCATGGATTTAGGTGTTTATACTCTAACCACTAAACCAACAAGGAAGAAATAGATTCACTGAGATGAAAATTTAGGTATGTGGTCTTTGTATTTTGATGGAGTGTAATATAAGTAACAGTTGACAGTAGATATTATAATTATCAATCCCCATGGTAAAAAAAATTAATCATATGTAGTTTGAATTTATACTATACTAATAACATATAATAATATGAGGTGCTATTCTTGGGACTATAATTTACAAACATGTATGATGTATATCAACTAAAGGTATATGGTGATATAGAACTAGTCATCACTCAGGTAAGTATCAAATTTTAATGTAATATTTATTATTTGAATAAGTATAAGAACCATGCTTTGGATTTTATGCAATCCTTCAATGTAATTAACATTGTTTCCATTCTTAGTATTGACAATGTCATGACACTCATTGGCTATTTCTACTTCTAACCTTACACCTTTGGATAATATTAATTTTTAGAAAAAATCTATTGAATTGGTTTCATTTTCATTTATGTTTAATAGTGTGAAGAGCTTTAAAGTGTTTTACGATGACATAAATTTTTTATATTTACTTCATATTTCTAATTCCTTTGACATGTAAGTGGTTGATGAGGATGAAATAAACAATTTGATTGAAGAGTATCATGATGGGGCATTGAATAAAAATAGTAATTAGATTATAAATGGTATGATATCATTGGAAAGGTTATTTAACTTAGAAAGGCATATATCTAGGCATGAAGAAGTTCTTTTCCCCAATCATAAGTCATAAGTTATTAAAATGGGGATGCCTAATAAGCCTCAAAACATTATTGTAGGCCTAGAATGCAACTATGACAAAATTTATATTTTACAAAGGATGTTAATCCATTATGAAGACATCATTTATTAGACTTATGGAAACCTAAATTTATGTAATCCCATCCTCATGACACATAATATTTCCTTTAAATTTGATAATAATCCATTCATATAGTGTCAAAGACTAGACAATCATATTTTTAAGCCACTTATCTTAAATGAATTTCATAAATTACTATCAATTGGTATAATATTTCCTATATGACATTCAACTTGGGTATCTAATTTAGTACTAGTCATAAAAAGAGTGGAGAAATTCATCTTTGTGTTGAATTTATAAATTTAAATCAAGCTTTAGACAAGGATAATTATCCACTTCCACCCTTGGAACAAGTCATCCAAAAGCACAATAGATATGAGATGATGTCTTTCCTACATGGGTTCTTAGGATATAATAATGTTTTAATTTACAAACAATCCTAATATAAGACAACCTTCACCATAAAGTGGGTAGTATTTTCTTATTATAAAATTCCTTTTGGTCTAATCAATGTTGACAACACTTTCTAAAGATCCATGGACCCAACATTTGAAGGGTTGATTGGTAAGTGCATTTTTTTTATATGGATGACTTAATTTTTTTTTTCAAAATGTATATGAGACAATTTAAAACACTTTTTAAAGATATTTGAATGCTACCATAAGTTTTGTATTTAATTCAATCTAAAGAATTAAATCTTATATGCAGCTGAAGGTAAGCTCCTTGGTCATGTAATTAGGAAATAAGGTATGCCAATTAACCTTGAAATAGATAATGTCATTTTAATAAAATTCAATCACCAAAATTTATGAAGGAATTGAAATATTTTTAGGGTAAAATTAATATTGTGTGGAAATTCATTTTAGG
The DNA here is from genome assembly GCA_037957365.1 of Torreya grandis. NCBI lineage: Eukaryota > Viridiplantae > Streptophyta > Pinopsida > Cupressales > Taxaceae > Torreya > Torreya grandis. Next base: position 1,766,464 of record JARHVA010003707.1, read on the forward strand.
TTTTGCTAAGATAACTAAACCATTGAATGACATGTTAAATTAGGGAGCTAAATTTGATTGGATGCCTACCTCAAATAAATCCTTTCAATAAATTAAGTATCCCATAATGCATGACCCTATTTTAATTAAATCTAGACTATGTAAAATATTTCTACTTGTATTCATTTGTATAATCCTTATTAAGAAGCTACAAGATGGATAACATCCCATAGCTTTAAGGAACTCTAATGTTAATTAATTAGAATTAAAATACCCATTTTGGACATGAAAGATTATCCACTGGTAAAGGCAATAAAGAAATTTAGACATTAATTTTAAGAAACAAAGTTTATGATATAATTATGGATCATACTATCAAAATGATGATGGAGTAGAATGAAATAAGATAATGAAGAGGATATTGGGTCTCAAAACTCTAAAAATATGACATTGAATTTAGGCCCATGAAGTTGGCTAAATTTCAAGGTATATTATAATTTATCTCTATAATTGACCTTGGTATTATTGTTTTCCAAGTGAATCAGTTTAAATTGAAGCACAACCCATGGTATGAATCTATTATTCATTACTTATTGTATGGTAATCCATTGGCTAACCTAGATGGGACATAAAAAAGAAGATTAAGGTTTAAGTATTTTCATTTAATTCTTAATAAAGGTGACTTAAATCATATAAATCATGAATGGATAGTCCAAAGATGTTTAACATAAGAATAAGCACTAGTTTTCATGACTTATTTCCATGATAAATTGGGAAATGGTCATCCTTTTAGTATTATGACAACCCATTAAATTTCAAGGGATATTTATTATTGTAGACCTATAATATTTTCATCTTTTATCAAATACTAACACTTTACATCTTGTAGGAACCCATCAAGACTCAATCTCTCTAAGTACATGCCCTAAGGGGTACACTAGGAAAGGGGTGGGAAGACATTTGGTGCTTCATAGGATTGGTGTCCCTTATGACCACATTATTACCAATCTGACCAGCTCTTAAAACCATTCCCTAAGATATTACTCCTCCCTTTTACACTCTAGTATTTTTCCAATTTCCATCTGCATTTTATTTCCTTAATTCCCTTTTGGACTGTTAGCTATACTAGGTTGACCATAGTTGACCCTATATAGTTTAGGGGTATTTTTAACTTTTTGGGTTTGTTAGCCTTTTTGTCGACATAGCTTAGACCAAGTGAATTATCCACAAAAACATACAAGCTCTACCATGACAAACCCTATACAACCTAAATTTTAAAGAGGGTTTAGGGAAAGATTTACCTATAAATACAAGATCATTTAATCATTCTTTCATATATGCAATTAAGATTTATTATTCGCTCATGCTTCTTCACAATCTTCTCTTCCACCATTCTACTTTATGAGTCTTAGCTTAAGGTCTATACTTGGAGAATCTATTCTTATGGATAAGTCTTGGATGCTTTGGCCTTTTTTAGTTTTCCTTATAAACCAAAAAAACCTCTTACAAATCCCCTTTGGCCAAGGGATAGATTGAGTCTTGATAGGTTCACATTTAGGTAAGTATATTCTAAATTTATTATCCTCTCTTTAGTAGATAGAAGTAGCATAAGTGTTGGTTTGAATAATATTACTCTTCATATTCCATGTATTAGGGTCTTACTCATACTTATCTTAATTGATATTATATTATACATGTTTTGATTGCTTTTAACCCCCACTTTTTTCCACAAGCTTTGGTGTGCACTAGAGTAGATTTAGTTTCTTATTTATTACCATAGGTGAAATATTAAACCATATGAATCTTTTAGGGTTGTTGCATAATTATGTTAGACTATAGGATTTATAACCCTACCTCATATGGTGTATTATGATAAGTGATCCTGTAATCAGGTCTAGTGGATCCCCATATTGGTCATGCTTCCACTTAACAAATGTATTCCCAATCGGAAGTGTAGGTATGCTTTATCTTCTCTGAGCTAAAATCGATTTATAGACATGATGAATTTATGATTACATATATTTAGGTGAACTTGAAGTGAAACTAACCCTTGCAGGATTTATTTCACTTTCTTTCATTCTTTTTATCATTATTTTTATCATATATTTTCCATATTGGATTGACTCTATTGACCTAGTTATAATATTTATGCATAGGTTTCTAGGAATAGGTAACTAAATTAAATTAGATAACCTATTATAGGTTTCTAGACTTCTAGACTTCTAGTTTAGACTAATAGGTTGACCCAATCAACCTTATACATTTTTAGGCATCCTATTCAACATACTAGATTGACCTTGGGTGACCTTGTACATTTTAAGCACTCAGCAGTAGGATTATGTAAATATTGATCAACCTATTCGACCTAGTTAAAAAGTTTTACAAGAATATTCTAAGGTTATTGATTAGAAATCTTCATTCTTAGCATCTCTAATCCACCAAGGTTCCTTTCTATCTCTCTATCTCTTTCTTTTCTATCTTTCCTTTCATAGTTTGTAGTCTTCAAAACTGCCCCTACATAGTCAACTAGATCGACCTTGTCAACCCACTTCTATGTTTTGTGTGTTGTCTAAATAACTAGGTCAACCCTAGCCAACTCTATTCATTTTTAGACCTTACTCCATAGTATAGGTTTGAACCTGTTGATCCTTTTCTATATTTTTTACATATAGTGTCAACACTATACCTTATTTAAAGTTAGAATTAACCTTATATGTTATTAATTAATTCACACTTTCTTTTCTTATTGTTTGTATGCTTAGAATAGTTCACATAGTCTAATTAAGGTGCTTCTTATTAACCATTTAGTTTTAATATTTATATTATATGCACACATGTCCAAATCACAAAATCTAAATAAGAATTTTAACATTTATCTACACAAGTCCAACCTACTTGGATTTCATCACCAAGGGGAAAGCTGAAATGATACTCTAGTCAAGTATAAAGTGTGTTTAATGGTATATTTTGTCTAATTAATTGACACCCTTATCATTTTGGTATGTAAAATGATGGGCTAGGCCCTAATACCAAGCTTGTATCATTGTCACTATATTCCCTTTCACGCCAAACTACCTAAAACCATCCCTAGATTATTATCTAGTTCCTTAATTACAGACAACTTCCCATAACATTAAAAATAATTTCTTAATAACCTCATAAAAAATCTTAGGTTTACCAATTATTTATCTCTTTACTTTTAAATTTTATTGCTTTCTCTTTTCTCAATTCTATGTGCAAAAACTTGCATTAGCTAGTATTAATACAAGGTTTTATATTGTGTGATTCAATTAGATTGGACAACATTGATCCAATTGACTATTTTCTTTCCTTAAACTCTTACTTTCCTAGTTTATTTATAAATTTATCTTGTTTTAGTGTATAGCTTGTTTTCAACCTTCTCATTTTCCATATTTGTTATACTAGGTTGACCTAGTTGACCTTGTACCATTTTTTAGCCTTTATGCACTATACAAGATCAACCCAGTCAACCTTATACTATTTATATCCCTTTTTACCTCACTTTCCTACCTTTATTTATTGTAATAGACTGACCCAATCAACCCTATACTATTTTAGGCCTTTTTTTCTATGCTAGGCCGACCCAGTCGACCCTATACTATTTTCTACTTTCCTTATTCATCAATATAGTTCCCTATTTCTCCAATTTTGATTATGTTCATCTCTCTTCAGTTATAAGGAATAATCCTATCATAATATTATTGGATAGCTTGAAACCATTTAGATACTATATGTGATTTTCATTTCTCCCTCTCTTAACCTCCCAAGAGCACCATCACTCTTGGGGCACCTCTTCTCCTCCTTCATCCATGACCTATAACATGGTGAAATTAACACCTCAAGATGAATTTGATGAATCTAATCCTTTCCTTACTTATCAATAAACTTCTCATCTTCAAATTCTTAAAACTAATGTGGGAGTTATTGATCAAGTTTACTTAAAAAACCCTCTAGTAATCCTTCTTGTAATAACCCTCCCCCTAACACCAATTTGGGTAGTGATCCTACAAACACAAACCCACCTCATGATACAACCCAAATTTTAGCCCAAGTTATCCAATAAATGAACATTATGTAAAATTCTAACACTCATCAAATGGTACAACTTCAACAACATCTAATCATTGTCACTAATCAATCTCCAACTATGCATCCTCAAGATAATCCCAATTTCATTCCTCCACCTTTTTAGGATGCCTCAGTGGTGTTATTCCTTAGCCCATAATGAGTAAAATATTATTCAAACCATTCAAAACAATCCATTATCCCATTTTATTATATCTATTGATATTTATAATGTATCTCCAACTATCAAATATGATGGGATTAAAGACCCTACTTCATTTCTCAAATCCTTTAGTAACCTTTACAAGAAGTAGATCCAAACTAATACCTTTGTCGTAACTAAATTCTTAATAAAAAAATTATTAGTGATGTATTAAAATGGTATAATCAACTTCCCCAACATTCTATTTGGCAACTTGAAGACTTGGTTAATCCTTTAGTTAAAGAGTTTCAACATAATGATCTTCTCAAAAATTATCTTAGCCACTTCATCAATGCTAAGCAATATCTTAATGAATCAGCTCATGACTTTATCAAAATATGGAAATATTTATCTCATAAATCTGACCATAACATGACTAATGATAACTTATTCAAACTCTTTATCACTAATTTCACTCCCAGTCTCCAATTTAGGGTTAATACCTTTGCTCTTCAAACACTAAATGAAGCTCTTGATCAAGATAAATGTCAAGACTTTATTATGAATCAATTCAAACCTATTCCTAAACTTCTTAAATTATATTACCAAACATATAATGCTATCACTAGTAATACTCTATAAACCAAATAAGGAGTTTCCAAAACTAATATTCCTTCACCTTCTCATACACCTCTTTTGGTTCAATAAATGAAACATTTTTTTTGCCCTTAAAACCTTTCATCTATCCCAACTATCCTCCTAAGTGGCATGACCCCAATCTATTTTTTTGGTTCCATGCCAAAATTGGGTATTCTCATGAATCTTTTAGAGGGCTCAATAATTTTTTTGTCTCTTATGTGCTTGGTGATTCATTTAACTATGAATCTATGATATATATTCATCATCTAGAATACACTATTACTTTTCAAAAATGACAAACTTCCATACCTTCTACCTCTAACAATCAAAAATCCTCTTTAAATAATCAATAAAATTCTAAGTATGTTTGTCCCATTGATGTCGATCATGACCAATAATTTAAAAATTATCAATATGTTAACATCATTAAGGTCAACTATCATCACAAATTAGCTCACAAATATCCTATTACCAAGCCTAAAAATCCATATTTGGAGGAGAAATTTCTTAAAGATACTACCACTACAAATCTTGATTTAGAAGCACCTGAGGAACAACTTCCTCATTCTGATCCTCCAACCACATCTATTCCTTCAAAGTCTAATCTACCTCCCAAACCTCATGCTAGTTTTTAAAATCTCATTAAAACTTTCTTGAAGAACTCAACTCTATGTCTTGTAAGATTACACTTATGGATTTGGTTTGTACTTCACCCTATCATCATAAATTCCTTATGTAACAACTTCGAGAGATTGAAGATCTAGCTTCCATACATGAATAACCACATTCTATTGAATCTCAACCTACCAACATTAATACCATTGAAACTATGTGTCTTTCTTCTAATCCCTCTATTAAATTCCTTGAAGAGAACATGATCAATGATGAAATTCTATTTCATGTTGATGATCCACCACTCTTTATCAAAGTAGCCATTAATACCACTCTTACTCAAAAAGTTCTAGTTGATGAAGGTTCTAGTATTAATGTGACATATTTATGGATTATAAAACAACTTATTTATAGCAAGGATCATCTTAAGAAAACTCATCTTACCTATCATTTTTTTAATAAGACTAATTAAAATCCACTTGGTTATATATGGCATCTATTAACCATTGGACCTAAAATTGTTTGAACTAAGCTTATGGTCCTTGATCTTCTTTTATCTTACAACATACTCCTTGGTCATCCATGGACTCAATGAATTAGGGACATTTCTTCTTTTATTAGTTAATGTATTAAATTATTTCATAATGGAAAATGATATAAGCATGAAGCCAATCCTAACCCATGAAGTATCCAAATACCTAATATTAAATCATAATATCATGTTCTTATAATTCCTAAGATCAATAGTGCTCCTTTACCCAAGTTTATCAACATGAATCCTAATTTACAAGTTACTCTTTTGGATTCTAATGGTGATGATCCCAATGAGTTGAAACATACTTTAAATACACTAAGTTACCTTCATAAATTTCACAATGGCTTCCTCCTCTCTCACCAGGATACCATACTATTCCTCTTATGGATGAGATTATCAATTTTCCCTCTCCATGAAATGCTCAAGAACCTTCTCTACTAGAACATGCCTTCAGAGTGGATAAATTATTTCAGTTTCCTCTCATCATGTCTCATCATACATTTAGTAATATTGGAATTTCATCCTCTAAAACTCCACTAAATTCTTGATCATGTATGATTTCTCCAGCATATGACGATAACTATACCATTACCCAAGATCAATATATATACTTGGATGTCTATCATTATTATAAAACATTATCCCAAATTCATGATTTTAATTAGGATGTGCATACCATTTTTGTGGATCATACCTTATATCCTGAAGTTCATGTACCTCTTTTCAATTCTCCTCTTATCAATACTCCTTGGGTAGTAGAACAAATTATGCCTTCCAAATCTCCAAAAATTACTACACCTCCTTTACCACATTTAGATCCAATAATTATATCCAATCCTTCTCCCATCACCAAAACCACCAACACACCAATCTCTTCTACTCCATCATATTATTCTACTCCTAAAAGTATACTTAATGCCAAGGCAATCAATGTTTGTTAGATATATTCTGAGTTAGATCACCATGGCAATCAAATTATAGATATTGAAGTAGATGTTGAGTATTATATTCCTCTTCCTATTTTTCCTAGTGATGAAGCTACCCTTCAGTTACTTTATGCTTGAGAACCTTAGCCTCCTTGACAACATCATAAAATTATAAATTTCAAAACTAAAGATCCTTGCTTCAATAACTTCATTGTTGGCATTGATCCTAAAAAAAATCCAATTTCATCCTTACCTAATGCACCATACCACTTTTAAGATGGAAATGCCATGCTTATCTAAGAAACCACTCACATTGAATATGGTACTCCATCTTGTCCTCAACCTATCATAATTTATTGAGAAATACCACCTTTTAAGCATGACAATTTTAGCTTATTCTTTGATAAATATTGTCAGGCTTTATCTTGGTCCTATGAAGACATGCCTAGAATTGACCCTAGAATTATGGTGCATAACATCATTACTTATCCTGACTCTAAGCCTATGCATCAAAAATAATTAAAATTTCCACCTAAAGTTTCAACTTTATGTCATAAGGAAATCATCAAATAACTTGATGCTAAATTTATCAAACCAGTGGAATTAATCTGAATGGGTTTCCAACATTGTTCCCATTCGAAATAAATTTGTAATGGTATTTTGAATTTATATTTGTTTCCATAATCTTAATATTGTTTGTCCCAAGAATAACTTCTATTTTCCTTCAATAGATTCCATGACTGGTTAACAAATGTTATCTCTTAGGGATGGATTTTTGGGATATAATTAGAATCATATCACTCCTGAGGACCAACATAAGACTACTTTCACCTTGAAATGGGGCATCTATTGCTATATCAAAATTCCCTTCAGCCTTAAAAACTCTAGAGCCACTTACCAATGAGTGATGGGTCATCTCTTTCATGATATCATTCATAAAAGTTATAAAACCTATGTGGATGATCTTATTGTTAAATCCAAACATCATAAGAATCATCTTTCTAATCTCACTATCATCTTTGACCATCTCCTTAAATATAAAGTTAGATTTAATCCTTAAAAATGTGTCTTTGGAGTCACATATATAAAATTATTAGTATTCTTAGTCTCTCTTCATGGCATCAATGTTGACCCTACCAAGTTTAGTGCCATAATCAACATGCCCATTCCTAAATCTATTCCCAACATTCATACTTATTTAGGAAAACTTGGCTCGATTAGATGATTTTTCCATGAAATGGCTTATCACATACACTCCATCAATTACCTTCTTAATAAAGGTACTACTTTAAAATGGATGGATACATGTCAAAAATCCTTTGATAGCATGAAAGAGTTTTTGCTTCACCCACCTACACTTCATCCTCCTTCCAATGATAAACCCCTAATTCTATATACTTCTTCCACACCTATTTTAGTCAGGGAAATGCTTTCCCAACATATTAATATAGGAAGAGAATGTGTTATCTAATACATTATTCAAGGCATCATCAACTATGAGACATGTTATACCAAAATTGAGCATGATTGTCTTGCCATCTATTTCACAGTAAAAAAGCTTCCACATTATATGCTTTACCAAACTACTTATGTCATCATTCATTCTAACCCCCTTCATCATTTATTCTCTATATCCTTTCTTCCTAGAGATATAATTTCCAAATTAATGATCCTACTTATGGAATTTGGTCTTTGCATCGTAGCTAAAAAAGTTATTAAAGGGAAATTCCTAGCCAATCAACTTATCACAGCTCCCATTCTAGCCACTTATTCCCTTCAAGATGATCTTCTAGATGACAATATATTTTACATTGAAGGTCTTAATTAATCTATCTCTCTCAAATATTACTTTCATAGCTTTACCACTTATCTTTAAGCCAATCAACTTGATGAATCTTCCACTCCTTTCGATACTACTAAACCAAAAGTAGCTATCGAGGAGCTCCCAAATTTTAATGTGACTTATATGAGGTTACCTAAACCCTCCAATTTGATGGTTATAAATTATTTCAAGGATATGTGGTAGGTTTCATTCTCATGAGTCCTCTTAGCAAGATTATTCCTTTATATTTTCTCTTCACCTTTCATATCACCAATAATTTGGCTAAATATAAATCTCTGATTTTAGGCATGAGTGGTACTCTTGATTTTAACATTTAATACATTCATTATTTAGGTGATTATCAACTTATTTAATTTTAATTTAGTGATGATTATAAATTTAAAATTGATAGCCTTATTACTTATCATCAAACTACAACCACCTTTGTTAATGATTTTATCTCTTTCACTATTAAGCCTATTCTTACAGATCAAAATTCCATTGCTAATTTTGTTGCCTCTTCAGCATCTCTCTTTCATCCACATCAAATTATTTATTATAATTTTCTTATTAAAATAATAAAATTCCCATCTTCTAATAACCACCAAATTCACTTATCTATCATATTAAGGCTATTACCATTCGACAAATCCCATGGTACCAATATATCATTCAATTTTTAGAACACCAAACTTATCCTCCTAATTTATATTATTGAGAAAAGACATGAATTCATGAACAAGATTTAAAATATGTATTTCAATACAACATCATTTATTATTTCAATTTTTAAGTTACCTTGCTCTATTATGTTATGCAAGATGATGTCCCTCCTCTTCTTAAACAATCACATGGGGGCATCTATGATGGCCACAATATCAACCATGCTAAAACACAAAAATGCCTATGTATGGGTTATTTTTGGCCTACTCTCAAAAAATATGCAATTAAATATACTAAAAAGTGTAATGTTTATAAGCTTCACAATTATCTCATCCATTGACCTTCAGGCAAACTTCAAACTATCAAATCTCCTAGGCCATTTTCCACATGGGGATTTAATATCATTGGTATACTTATTCACTCTCATGATGGACATGTATTTATCATCATCACTACTAAATATTTTACCAAATGGGGAGAAGCCATGCCCTTTGTTAATGTCACTACTCCTACCATTTCCAAATTTATTCTTAACCAAATAATTTTCCACTTTGGCATTCCCCATACCATCAATTCAAATAATGGTGGTAACTTTAAAAATAAACATGTTAAACAACTTTAAAACAAATTCAATATCAATCACAAATTTTCCATGCCTTATCATCTGCAATTTAATGGTCAAGTTGAGGCCACTAATAAAATTCTCAATAAATTCCTTAAAAAGACAATTAATGAAACCCACACAGATTGGCATCTTCATCTTTACCCTACACTTTGGGCCTATCTAAATAGCATATGTACCACCACTAAAGCAACAAAATTTTCTCTAGTTTATGGTTCTAAGTAGGTCCTTATTTTAAAAATGTGAGCTTCCCTCTCTTTTTACATCTCTTCATGTTATTATTCTTGATGAATAATTTCATGAATCTCATATTCATGCACTTGATCTTCTTGATGAATATAGTATTTCTAAATTACAACATAATTGCCAATACAAGTCTCATATTTATAGATAACATAATGCACTTTTAATGATGGTGATATTATCCTTAAATTAGACTACACACATGATAAAGAAGGTAAATACACCCAAAAATGGTGGGGCCCATATTTATTTAAAGACATTCTTGGTCCAAGCACTTATTACCTTTTTTTAAAAAAATGTTTTTAAAGAGCCCACCAATGCTCAATTCCATAAAAAGTACTTTGTCTAAACATTTATTTCTTCTTATTATTCTTTCTATCTACATATATGTAACACTTTTTTCAAGTTACTTAAGCATGGATATCTCCCTCTGTGGTAAGTTACATCCTTTCACAAACCTTTAGTCCTCCCTTTTGGTCTTTTGGTTTCTTGATGTACCATAGTCTTCTTTATCTTCTTGAATTTTATCTTGTTTTTCACACCCCTTAGGTTTTTATTTTGTGACTTGATTTGTAAGACTATGGATAGTACCCAACATTCCTCATAAAACCACCATATTTTACTTAATTTTCACACACTTTTTGCTTGCCAATTTTATTTTGACATCCCTTGAGTTTTTATTTTGTGAGTTGTTTTGTAAGACCATGAATAGGCCCTGATGTCCCTCACAAAACTACCATCTATTTATTTTATCTTTTCTTTATTTTATGTGGTTGCATTTTAAGACTATGGATAGGACATGGACCTCATAAAATTATCACCTTTTTCATGTTCTTCATCCTTATTCTCAAATTTAGTTTTTTATTATTTTGTTATATGACATCTTCATGACAATCTATGTTATCATATTTTTCATCTATTTCCCTCATCTTATGATAAGTAATCACACTTTATCATTGTATCCTTTTTGCCCTTTCATCACATTTTTGGTGAATTTAATCAATTAAAATTGTTCCATGTGTCATTCCTCTTGATTTCCCCTTCCTTTCACTCCACATTAGATAAAATAAGGTTGAAGTCAAGATAGCACTTTTATTTCACCTATATTTATGAGACTCTTAGACCCCCTGCCCTTTAATGTTCTCTCTCTTTGCAACCTTATCACAAGTATTCAAATAAAATTCATATTTACTACCCATGTTTGGTTTTCTAAATCCCTATGGAAGAGGAATCAAAAAATACATCAAGAAAGTTAAAAGCCAAATCATTTAAAACAAAAGGCAATGATATCTAAAAGGCAAGATACATATCTCAAAAGTTAGCATCACACCAAAAGATGTGATTACAATCACATACCCTATCTCCAATAAAATATCCAAATCCATAATTGGCCTCACATAGAGCTGAGGTCTTTTGGGGTATGTTAGGCTAGTAGATTGGAATAGGGGAATTCAAAAATATCTAAGGTGTTACCTAATTTCTCATGAAAGTACCCAATCTTCACAATAGATTGATGGCTCTGTAAGGCGTTTTGGAGAATGGAGAACACATTATGGGGAGGTAGGTCCATTTTAATATTCATGCATATAACCTTCATCAGATGATATATATACTCTACTTTTTGACCTAAGACATGTGTGGCTAAGATAAGTTCTTCATAGTCCTTAAGGTTGAAAGTCATCTTAATTTGACAAACCTATTTTGAGTGTCTTGAATTTGATAAAGAGTTCCTCTACCTTGGTTTTTTACTTCATTATCCCCTCCACCCATTTCATTTCCCTTGTTGACAAACAAATTGTGATTCCAAATCTATTTTCCATTTTTATTTAATTACTTCTTCTTCATCTCTTAAAAACATGCTATCACTACTTTGTTTCAATTTTATCTATCCTTAGAGCAAAACAACATGTTTGAGTAACTTTGGATTCTTACTTTATTTTCACCATGTTTTTACATTTCCACATTTAATTTACTTTCCTTTTAAAATTTGTCATTTTTTTACTACCATGTTGTTAGAACACCTAAATTTTTACCTTTTTCCATTATTGAGTGAGGTTGGTTTGTTAATTCTCACTCATCAATGTTGTTTTACCTTTTTATGCACCTTTTTCCATTATTGAGTGAGATGTGGATTGTTACTACTCACTCATCAATGTTTTTTTACCATTTTGTCTCTATCTTTTACCATTGATGTTTTATTACCATCCTATTTGACATGTATCCCTGGTTTGACTTGGTGAGTTCACCTTTCTTACTTGAGGATAACTTGTTTGATTTTTTTGGTTTTATTAGCCTTGGCTTTTCAATTACCTGATTTACTCTTGTTTTTTGACTTGGTCATTTGGTCTAACATAACACCTATCACCCTATATTTCTAACTTTTCAAAGTATGTCCCATCCTCATAGCACTAGCTATCTTGGCCTTTCTTGCATTTGTTTGTTATTTCTCTTTAGTTTTGTTTTCTTAGGTCTATCAAAAGTAGTCTCTGCATCCTACACAATAAAAAATAATAACACAATAGATAACCATCCCATGATAAAAGAAATTCAATGTATTCATCACATTTCATTTTTAGTTATTTACTCTCTAGTCATTTACTCTTAGTTAATTTATGCTTTGAAATATTATAACTTTTTTAGCATCAACTATGTTTTTTCTCAAAGCACCATCCCCTATTACACCTTAGTGATATGTGATGAGATTTAAGTGGGGCATATGTATACACATAATATTTTAAACTTTTATCAAATACTAACACTTTACATCTTGTAGGAACCCATATAGACTCAATCTCTCTAAGTGCATGCCCTATGGGGTGCATCGAGAAAGAGGTGGGTAGACCTTTGGTGTTTTTTAGGATTGTTGTCCCTTATTACCAATCCAACCAACTCTTAAAACCATAACCTAAGCTATTACTCCTCCCTTGCACACTCCTATAGTATTTTTCCTCTTCCCATCCTCTTTTTATTTCCTTAATTCCCTTTAAGACTATTGATTATACCAGTTTAACCATGGTTAACCCCATATAGTTTAGGGGTATTTTTCACTTTTTTGTTTTTTTAGCCTTTTGATGAACCTAGCTCAGACCTAGTGAATTGTCCCTAAAAACATACAAGGTCGACCATGGCTGACCCTGTATAATTGACATTTTTGAGAGGATTTAAGTAAATATCCACCTATAAATAAAAGATCATTTCATATATGAAATCAAGAGTTATTATTCACTCATGTTTCTTCACAATCTAATCTCTGACCATTCTACTTGAGGAGTCTTAGTTTAGGGTTACTACTTGGAGAATATAGTCTTGTGGATAAGTCTTGGATCCTTTGGAATTTCTTAGTTATCCTTACAAACCACAATAACCTCTTGTAAAGCCCCTTTGGCTAAGGGAGAGATTGAATCTCGATGGGTTCCCATTCAGGTAAGTATACTCTAACTTTGTTCTCCTCTCTTTAGTAGATATAAGTAGCATAAGTGTTTGTTCGAATAATATTACTCTTCATATTCTATGTATTAGGGTCTTAATCATACTTAGCTTAATTGAGATTATCTTATACATATTTTTATTTATTCTAACCCCCACATTATGCTAGAAGCTTTGGTGTGCACTATATTAGATATACTTTCTTATTTATTAGCATAGGTGAAATATTGAACCTTGGGACTCTTTTATGGTTGTTGTGTGATTATGTTAGACTGCAGTCTTTGGAACCCTACCTCACATGGTATATTGTGATAATTGCTCCATAATTGGGACTATTATACCCCCATATTGGTCATGTTCCCACTTAAAAAATATATTTCCAATCGGAAGTGTAGGTATGCTATATCTTCTCTAAGCTAGGATCAATTTATAGACATGATGCATTTATGATTACATAAAATTATTGGCCAATATTATTCAAGGATTATCATATTCATGTGAGATAGTTTCATATCTATCAAACATTTACAAAAAGGGATATTCATGTTTTTATATCCCTTCAACCAATAATTGAGGAGTCTCCCTTTTCTCAATGGGTCCTAGACTTCATTAGAGTCATTAATCTAAACTCTTGAACTGGCCATAGATTCATTATTACAACAACTAACTATTACACATGGTGGGATGAATAAAATTTGATAAGGAACAACACTAATTAGGAGGTGACTATATTCCTTGAAGATCACATTATAATGAGATTTGGAACCCCTATGGCACTTGTGTGTGACAATGGGCATGCATTTAAATCAATTAAGTTTACTAAGTGGGAATATCAAAATTAAATTGCATGGAAGTTTTCTCCAAAATATTACCCATGAGGAAATGGTTTCATTGAATCCAAAAATAAGAACCTATTGAAGTCATTAAGAAATTTGTAGAGGAGAAACCCTGTAGTTTACATCTTATACTTGAGTATGCTTTATGAGATGATTAGACATAGCTCAAGAAAATCCTCAAAATTTCATCTTTCATATTATATTATGGTACATAGATAATTTTTCCAATGACACTCAATAGACCCACATATAATGTCATTAATGACTACATGGAATCAAATAAGATAGGTTAGTCTAGGCTTTTGGACATGATTCATATGGATGATATGAGGGATGAAGCCTTGAATAATATTAGCAAGCACCAATCAGCCATGAAAATATGGTTTGATAGAAAATCACAAGTGAAATGTTTTTTCATTTAAAACTTGGTTTTATTATAGGATAGATCTCATGAGAAGAAAGGTAAAAATTCCAAGCTAAGTCATATTTGGATTGGTCTTTATCAAGTTGAAAAATTGATAAGATAGAAAGCTTTTAGATTGAAAGATATATAAGGGAATGACCTATAGTTGCCAGTTAATAGATAGTTTATAAAGCATTAGTTTTAGGTTATTATGTCCAACACCATTTTAGAATGAGAATAATGAGGTTTGTTGCATGTATATAGTATACAATGTTTTATTTTTTCATAGTTTAGGTTTACTTTATATTGTTTATTCATTAAATTTTCTTCTATTCTTTTGTTTATTTCCCCCCAAATATTTTGAATTTTCTTGTTTCATTTAAGCGTTTGGTGTCATTTTAGTGTGTTCTTTTCTAAAACAAAAATAGATTTAGGTTAATTACTCACCATATCATGAAAAAAAATCTGTTGAATGTGGTATCTTAGCATTGTTATTTTATATATTCCCTTGTAGCCAATTGACTAAAATTACATTTGGAAAATGAAACCTACTCACCACTAACATTGCATCAAAACCAAGTTTGAGGAGAAGTAGAAAATATAAAACTAGTACATTGAAGTTGAGATGTTCATAGATTGCTTTGGTATGGTCATTTTAAATGGTGAGTAATGCATGATAGTCATTCATATTTCATAATTTAGATAGTGAGTAGTCATTCCTTAATAACTCCATAAACTAACAACAATTCTTTTTTATATTTTCATAATCTTGAAGGCTAGTGATTCAAAATAAAATTTGTGTATTTAGGATAGTTTATTTTCTTGTATAAACCATTAGTTACACTTAATTGAATATTTTAAACAAATATAAGTATTAAATTAGTTTAAATTTGTCTTAATAATATAATTTTTTGTGTTTATCATTATTACCATGGATCAGTTACCAACCCTCAATGAGTAGAAATGCATAATATTTTCATAAAAAATATTAGAGAAAACTAAATCTAAATGAAAAATTTACATCTTTTTTGAAAGGGTGATTTAAGAAACTCCATTATAAACTTTCCTTATTAGATGGTAGTGAATTAAGGCCTTAATAAAAACTAGAGGTATATATATGAAGGTTATAGATGTCTAGATAACATCAGAGTAATGCTGATGTCATTCCCCTGCAATCTAAATAACTAATGTTTTATCTCTCATAAGTTATATTTGCTTAGATAGGTCTAAACTATGTCATGTAAATTTAAAATCTATAAAAAAATCAATAAATTTTACACACACCGATGGTCTAAGCATGAATTGGAACTCAATATGTCACATGTTGAAATAGACTTTAGTGCCTTCATCTTTTTTATTTTTTTAACAACTTATTTATAATTTGTGCTTGTTATTTAGGAGTAAAGATTTACAATCTAGGTTTTGAATGTTGATGCAATATTTTCCCCATGAAGGTCACCATTGTTTATGTACCCAACATGACCCATATTCAAATAATTTCATATGAGGACCCTATTTTACTTGGGAGTTTGATCTTCTTCCTTTTGAGGAAATTGGTGGCTTGTTTGGTTGAAGTCCTTTGTTGGTTTTCTTTTTAAATGCTTTTAAGATATAAGATTCTAGTGTTATCTTGATTCATTAAATGTTCTTATCTAAGCCTTAGAACATATTTTTCTAAGATACTAAATGTAAACCTTAGTCTGTCAAGTAATGATGTTTAAAATTGGATAATATTTTATTTTGAAAAATCTTACATTGTTCATATAATTAGACCTAACTGATAAAAAAATCTAAGTTTTGAGCACAATTTGGACCTTGACAAGGGTGCATTTTGGTTATTTTACTAAGCCCTTATGTTTAGTATATTAGTCCCTTATATTTGTAGTCAAGTTTATTTTAACCAATTGTATGAAATCATGATCAAACTAGGCAAATGCATTTCTTTTAAAATATAAAATTATTATCAATTTTAAGTATGTTTGGACTAATCTTAAATATAATTTTTTTGAGCTTTGGTGTATATAAAAATGGGTTTTATGCCTTCAAATTTATTCATAAAGCCCAAAAATTCAAAATACTTAGTTGTTTTATTGAAAATCACTAAGTTCCTAGGTCTTGAGATCATGCCACATGGCATAATCCTAGGGACCTAGGGACTCGAGAGGCACAATCATTGCACAAAGGTATACAAGACTCCAGTTCATTAAGATGATTCCATGTGGAATCATCCTAGTGACCTAACAACCTAGGAGCCAAGGGTTTCATCGAGGGTCCCCAAGACTTATAGGTTAGCTGGATTACACCACATAGCATCATCCCAATAATTTTTAGTCCTAGGGTAGTCCATGTAATTTCAAAATAATAGGTTATCAATATTTTTCCACATGGAATCAGCCAACTAATTCATAGTATTGAGGTGGTTCATATAATTTTATACTTTTGGGTTAGAAGGATTACACCACATGGCATCATCTCGTTACTTCATAGTCCTAAAGGATTCCATATAGTTCCAAGCATCTAGGTTAGTAGGATTATGCCACATGGCATCATCTTAATACTCCAAATTCCTAATTTGGTATGTGTAGTTTTAGGTATCCAAGTTGTTATGATTTCACCACATGGCATCATCCTACTAATCCATAGTCTCAGGGTGGTCCGTGTAGTTATAGGCCTACAAGTTAGAATAATTTTTCCATGTCACATCATCTTGATTATATGAAGTCTTAAGGTGGTCCATACATATAAATATCCTTTGAGTTAGAAGGATTTCACAACATGGAATCATCTTGATAGCTTAGGGTTATCAAATCAAGGAGAAAAGAGCTTGGGAAGAAAAGATGGTTACCATTTGGGTAAATAAGGCATGAGAAATACAATCAATGGAGAAAGAGCCCAAAGACATAAATTGAAGGTGGATACAAACCATGTCATCCAATGGAGTCATCACATAAGGCAAAAATCTAAATTTTATGGCCTATTACAATGGCTTGAATTAAGGAAAATAGTGTAATAATCAATTGAGTTGCATTTTAAGGGTTCTAACTAGTTAAAGGAGATACATAGAGTGATCTAGTGCATTCTTAACCTAAATATTATTCCAAGTAGACCAAATAAAATAATAATTAAAAATAATTGGTCCAAAGGGAAAAATTTGGAATCATTTCATTTAAAAAAATGTCACAACTATGGAGAAAATACAAATATAATTTGACCTCTTGTGAGAGTGGAGGAAATATTCTAGCATATTATAGTTGTAGAGTACTTAAGAAACAATCATGAAAAAGGATGGGAACCTTATACTAAGTGGGTTGAGTCCTAATCCTATTATATATAATGTGGCCTATATTATTTTTTTGGGGTGGATATGTTATACATCAAGACTCTATAAAAATCATGATAGGTTCAATCCTCTCTTTTTCTTGTTTTGTTTTGGCTTGTGATTATCTACCTAGTGGGCACAATTAAATGCTTTAGAAATAACACTAAAGTTGATAATGGTCTAGTTAAAAATTTATGTTTTTCTTTATTAATGTCCATTTCTTGATGAAACAAAATTAATTAATGTTAATAAAGGATTACAATGTTTCTTTACTAATGAATATGTAGTTAGATTATGAAATAACTAGTCTAATTGATTCTAAATTTGTGTTCTATTTAACTTGAAGTTGTGTCAAGCCATTATGTGTATTAGCTATAGGAATTTCATATGATTTTATTTAATATAAGTTCATATTTATATGTTAATTTAATTCCTTATAATATTTCCCATTGAGTTGTTTTTGTTTGTGTTATAGCTAGACATAATACAAAATGGTATAATTATGATTGATCATGCTTTTAAATTTCAACATTAATAATCTTATTTTAGTCAAGGACCACTTACTTTCCTACCCTACTCTTTCTCAATTTTTAATATTTTTTATGATGAATATTTCATCCATTATATTATAGTGTGATAGCAATGTGAAAGATGAAGAAAAAAGACTTAAACATGTTGAGCATGGTCATTGATGTCTTAGGTTGTCATTGATGTGAAAGAGAGCATGTGGTACTTGTACATGAATGATAAAGAAGTTATGTTTGATAGCTTGGAGAGATATGGCACATGTGTAGGTATATAAGGATAAATGATAATTTTTTAGGCATCCATAGATTGTATTGTTGAAGTTTTGGAGTGTCATTTGATCATTTAAAAAGACAAACATGCATCTTTTAGCTTAAGAGAAGCTAGACCATCATTACATGTCATACATATATGAATGAACCAACAAGTTTATGCATTTAGTGCAGTTACTTAAAATTTTAATAATGGTCAAAGGTTTTCATATAGATGTTTTATATAGTGTCAGGAAGGTAATCTAAATATTTGGAGTCTAGAATTGTTTTCTATTTAAAGATATACACCTTCAAAGTTTCTCTAGTAGACTATGATGGACCAGAGACCATCAAGTTTAACCACATTGAAGTATGGGGTCAAAAAGTCAAGATAAATATATGGTGAGAATTAAAAATATATAATGGTGCACATTAAATCACATATACATAGATAAATGATGTGGCTTAAATTCAAATAGTCAATGATTGCTCATGGGACTACTAAGTGGCACAAGAGTGGGGACTGATAATAATGTGCTCAAAAGGCATGTGAGGTTGCCAAGTGTCTTAATCATAGAAGAATAGATAAAAGATTAAAAATGCATATTAATTAAATAATTAAAAGGGTTTTTATAAGGCATATGGGGATACCAATTGGTGGAATCTCATTGGATACTGATTTTAGGGTACGCATAGGGCACATGGGGCTGCCAAGTGGCTTGATCTCAGAAGTGAGGATCTAATATCAATGTTGAGAATTGAAAGGTAAATACTAGTATAATCTTAAGGAGATAAATGGATTTAATTTGATATATATTTCAAGGAGAAAAATATGAATACATGTGTCTATAATGTTTGTATTACATAGTGACCATTGGCATTTGAATTAGTAAAGGGAAAAACTAGTCTACAGTATTTTGTTAATATATTTTGATCTAAGATGAATTTTAAGGTGATGTAAAAATAAAAATTTAAGAGGAATTAAAGGAAAAAATATATAAGTTATTTATAAGGTTTGAATATCTATACAATCAAAGATATTAAGCTCTAAATTTGACTATGTATTTGACCATGTTTTGTAATTGATCCAAGTTGGATAATTGAGTTATTCTTGATAGTATTTTGATGTTTCAAGATGAAATAAATATTGGAGAGTGTTTTATACTCAATGAAGACTGTATTTATGGATTTTATAGGTTTTAACAATCCATATTTAGTATTAACAAAGGCTTATAAATTGACTATGTTTAATGAATACACTGACAGTTTGAGTAACCATCTCGTAAAGGTAGATTGAAGGTGTTCTAAGTAGATTTAAAGAAGAAAATGAGTATGGAGATGTTATATAAGTATATTAGGATTATTAAAATTAATTTTTTTTCATATTTTTTCCTTGATTAGATATGGAGAGTCAAAATAATATAACTATATTTTAATTGTGTGTGACTAATCTAAGTGGTCATTTTCAAAGAGTTGAATTAAGTGCTTAGACCCTGTGTTGAAGTGTTTAAATAATATGGATGTTTTTAAAATGTCCTGAAGGGTTCACCCATGTGATATAATCATATGGATATGTGAAAGACTTATGTATTTTCTTTAGAATTTTAAGATTGTGTTTTTTGTATATGAAGACCTGAAGAGCAAAGAAGCCTAATTAGTATGTTTGAGTGTTGAGTCGGTGTTACAGGTGGTATGGAACCATAAGTAAGTGATAAAGGATATTTTTACTAGTTTTGATGTGTTAAAATCATTGGTAAAGGATGAAGTTGGTTCACATAGTCTCACATGTAATGTGTAAGTATGAAGGCCTAATTGTTTTAGGTCTCACCAAGACCTAATGGTGGTTTAGGGATAATGGGGTAATGGCAAACATATGAAGAGTGTGGTTATCAAATTTAACATGTATATGGACCTAAGTTAAGTATTTTTCAACTATGTAAAGAATCTTGGCTGAATAGGATGTGTTAAATAAAGAGAGTGGTATAAGTACAAGGTCTAATTAGACTAATTATGCTAGTTATTATTGTATGAATTCAAGTGAAGGAGAGAATATTTGAAATATAAGTTATAGTTCATTGAGTACCAATAGAGAGTCAAAATTTTTAGTCATTATTTTTTGATCTAGTTGATGTAGGAGGACACACAGGTCATTGGACCTAATGAGCCTAAAAGAGGAAGTTTGAATGAGTTAGTCTTAGAAGCAGCTTGAGAGAGATTGGAGGTGAAGAATGTAGAAAAAGGTGTTCATAATTAGTTGAAGAGTAGAAAAAGGTGTTTGATATGATCTATTCAAGGTATTTGAGTAGGTGGTTAGCTTCCTAGGGGGTTGGTTCCTCCTTGTAAGATAAATCTTGCTAAAGGGCTAATTGTTATGGGTGCTCAGCTAGATAGGGGTAGTCGCTCCTTATAGGATTTGTGTCTCACTAAACTAAGGGATGGGTGTTCTTAAACTAGTTAGTTCTAGTCTAAAGTTTGGATATTTTTATTATATGATTGTAGTCCATCTTGTAGGGTTTAGTGGGTTTTATCCTCCCTAAGGGTTTCCCACATATATCATGTGTTTTGTGCTTGATCTTGTTTTATCTTCCATGTTCATTATTATGAATGATGTGTATGCTTCATGATTTTATGTGTTGATTGATTAAGGGTTTGGAATTGGATTGAATATATAGCATCATTACTTCACCCCCCTCTTTTTGAGTATACCTCTAACAAAATAAACATCAATAAGAATTATCAGACAATACAAAGTGGATTGAACTTCTAGTGGTTAATTTCCATTTCCCACTGAACTAAATGATTGGAAATTTCTCGAACCTTGGATTTAACTAGTTAAATATTAAAAATTAGGGGACATTATGTCATATTTGTTGTTATATCCCTTTATACCATCATATTAGTTAACCCTAATAACTTTTTCTATTTTGGGTCACAGATTGAGAATAACATAAACTAGTGATAGGAGGGATAGAACCATAGAATTAATTATTAAACTTTAACTTGATGCCCTCTCCTTATAATTATTGTAATTTATATTGTTTACATAATACAATCAATATAAACTGGTACTATAAGGAGCGTCACTTGAACCTCCTTAATTTGAATTTTCTTGACATTGGTTAGGTAAGAGGTTATTATTAAAAATCTATTTTAATTTAAAATTTGTTTAGTGTTGTGTCTCTACCTTTTAGATTCCCAATTTTGATTGCATATTTAGAAAAACAAAACATAAACTAGTGGTTGGAGGAAGACATGGATACTTTTTATCTAGTTTGAAATTCCATATATTTTGTGTTGAATTGATATATTATATATCATGATATTTTAATTATCTATATTTCATGTTTTATTGGTTCAAGGTTATTGTTCTAGATATATCTAACTCAAATTTGATAACTTAACTGATATAGATCCTATTCAGTGAACTACTAGATCTTGAGCAATCAAAGGTAGAGTGATTATATCCCCATTACAAATATTTATGAAAGAATGAAATAATAGAGTGAGACCCAAAACATTATCCACCCTTACCATTTCATCCTCTCAATCTACCCAAAATGGACCAATACCCGTTATTATATCCATAGGTTGGTTAGCAAGGTTTGTAATATATATTTGAGGAGAGGTGCATTATCTATCTAAGAACCTTGAGAGGTACCTTCCAAGGTTCACCCCAAGTACTAAGAGGACTGCATAAGACCATGTCACATCCTAAAAAATAACCTAAAGTTACTCAATGTTGAGCATGAATTTGTATCCTACAATTTATTCCCTATATCTTGTTTGATGTAGCTTATGACTAGTTTCTCAACCTACCTGAGGATTTAATTAGAAGTTAGAATAAATTGAGTATCACATTCTTAGCGTAGTTTAGCTAGATGTTAGACCCCAGTGTTTTATATCAACAATTTCCTTACATGAAAATGGATCCCAATGAACCTATACATAATTTTAATGCCCCATTTTAAAGACGTATAGTAGGGTGATGACCTTATATAAACTAGATAATCAATTAGCATTAAAAATGTTTAAGAATGCATTTAAACCATGGAAAAAATGTTTTTGAGGAAGGATCCAACTATAAAGGATATTCCCCTCACCTATACATAGGTAATAAAAGTGGATAAGAAGCTCAATCCATAAGGACAAATGTTGGCCCCTATTATTAACATCCTACCAAACATGCAAACATTGAATCCAATCCTTCTTGTAAATTAAAATATCCTAATGTTACAACATATCCCAATCATAAATCAACTCCTTTTACTCCATCACTCTCCAAATTAGAATTTGGGATTTATAAATTCTATTGGTAATGAGGTTATGTAATGATTATAACCAAGCTATAGTCCTAGTTATGAGTAATAACACATAGACTTATAATCAAGAATCAACCAAGCCTAAGCTAGATTCAATTCAAAGGATGGTTTAGATGTTGAGAAACATTTTAATTAGTTTATAAAAATGAGTGGGTAGTTCAAGTGGTGTAAATAATGCCCAAAATTCAACTTATCAACATAATTATAGACCTAATAATAGTCAAGGTAAGAAAGTTGAGTCTTTATCTAATAAAATGCATGAAATAAACATCATGGAGATCACCCTAACCAAATGGTTTCTTGTGCATAACACAACCCATCATGGGGAACTTGATTGCATTGAGATGTTTTATGGTTTCAAAATATTGAAAAATGAGATTAAGGAATATGAGGTTGTCCCAACTAACCAAAATACTGTAGGTCACTCTGATTTTCCTATTTCATCCAAATCACCTGATAGAACCATAGTTTTTGAGACCTTTTATCTTCCTAATGAAAGAAATAATGAACATAAGGAAAATACCAATGATATTCAAGCTGTGTAGCAATACTATAGAGGTAATTATACCATTATTAGTAGGGCACACCATCCCTTAACCACCTCAACACCACCTAATAACATTACTACATCTCTTAACATAAAATCTAAAAATTATCCACCTCCACTAAAATTAGGTGAAAATTAGACTAACACTAATAATACAAGATACAACATAGTCAAGGATATGAAAAATATAAAAGATAATATAACCCTCCATAAATAAATTATCTAACATAGGGATTTACTCCTTGAGCCTCTTATAGACAAGATAAGTCAACCTAAAAGTAAGGATGTGACTAATACCCATTTTGTGATACATAAGGCCAAAATTGAGGTTCCAACCTTATTATTTATAGTCTAAATATTTGATAAGAATTTAAAAATTACTGGGTTAATTTAAGTACCTTATCTAATGTAATGCCTGTAGGGATTTACAGGAAACTAAGACTAGTCCCTATAAAATTATATAAATTAGTGGTCTAGTTAGATAAGTCTAAAGTCAAGGTTGTAAGAGAATTGTTGAATGTCTGTATTTAATTTCAAGCTAATCCAAGGATATTAAAATTCATGGACATACAATTGGTTTATATCCCATAGGCATATGACATGTTTATAAGTAGATATTGGTCCAAATATATTAATGTTTATATGGAAACAAAATCCTCTGATACGTGGTTGCCATGGAGAAGATTGGTGTAGAGAGCCATGCATAAAAATAATTATGATATATTAAAATGTAGTAAATGAATGAGTCAATATTACCTCTATTCATTTAGGTATCTATACTCTAACCACCAAATTAATAAGTAATAATTAGCTCCATTGAGATCAATATTCATGTATGTGATCTTTGTATTTTGATGGAGCTCAATTTAAATAAGGATTGGTAACATGTATTATAATCATTAATTCCTTTGGTATAAAATAGTAATGACATATAGATTATATTTATAATAAACTAATAACATAGTATAATATGAGGTTCTAATATTGGGATTAAAATTTAGAATTAGGTATGATGTTTGTTAACTAAAGGTATACAATGAATTTGAACTAGTTGTCAATCAGGTAAGGAATAAATTTCAATGTAAATATTTTAATTTAAATAAATATAAGCACCATGATTTAGATTTGATGTAATCCTTTAATGAATTTAAAATTATTACCATTCCTAAAATTGACAATGACATTGTAGACTTACTGGTTGTTTACGATGATAACCTTACACCTTTAGATAATATGGATATGAAAATATTTTCTATTGAATTAGTTTCATGTCCATCTATGCATAATAATATGAATAACTTTAAAGTGTTTGATGATGACAAACACATTCTATATTTCCTTTCTAATTCCAATTATTTTAACGTGTAGGTGGTTGATGAGAATGAAATAATCAATTCATGTAAAGAACAACATGATAATGATGGAGTGTTGAATCTAAAAAATAATGAATTAAAAAGGAAATTATATCATTAGAAATGTTATTTGGCTTAGAAAGACCTAAAAATAGGCCTAAAGGATTTATTTTACCCAATCAAAGGTCATGAGTTACTAAAATAGTTATGCCTAATGTGAATATGGAATCCATGGAGGAGAGATTATTATAGTGTTAGTCAAGGAAATAAAATCAAAATAAACACACTAAACACCAACACCACTAGCCTAGACACTAGGGAGATCATATGTAATAATCACACAATGGAAACACAACTAGAAAGCAAAAAAAAAATCCTTTTACCTTCCCTATATCTCCAAAACTTCTTTTTGGGTTGTCTTGCTCAGCTATGTGCTCAATAAATATTTTTCAATGAAGTTCCATTGCTCCACCTCTCCTTGGAACCTTGGTAATGTTTGTTGGATTAGATTGGTTTGGATATATAATTGGCATGGTAACTTTAATATGAGGCTTTTTGGAGGTATTTTGGCATAATAATATTTCACTAGAAAAGATTTTGCATGTATTTGAGTATAATAAATTTACACTAAGATAACTTAAAGATCAATACATGAGGCCTTTTATTTATAGCCTTCAAAGTTAACTCTCACCCAAGTTAAGTTAGGTTTGGATTAAACATGTTTTAGTTAAAACTAACCCTAAGTGAGTTAAGGGTAACCCCAATTGAGTTAAGGTGGTGGCATGTAATTATGATTTTCAATTAATAGGCATGACCCACAAATTCATATGTTTGTTGGATATTTTATGAATGCTTGATAACTCACAAAAGTAATGATGAAGAAACTTGATATTTTTATATCTAATTTTATATATTCATTAATTTCAAATGGATTATTTAGCTATGAATATAATCTAATTTAACTAGTTGATTCATTTTGATTAGCATTTTATTTCTTTTAGGAATTGTTTAAGTGCCCTATTTAACATGTCCAAAGGCCAAACTACCAGTTGTTAGGTTGTAAGGTAACTGGTGATGAATCCATGATAATTTATTATTGCATATAATATAATACCCTAAATAGGATGCCTCAACATGATTCTGACAACTAATGTCTGATGTGTGGATAAATTTGGGATGTCAAGTGATTTCTAGGCTTAATTTGTATTATTTGGTAGAAATTAGTCTAAAATCTAGTCAAAAGCTAATTATGGATAGAATGGGGTGTCTACACCTATTAATTATTGGAACATCATTGTATGGATATAATTTAGTGATGAATAAAAGTAGATTTCACAAATAATGTTAATTTATGACCAAGATATCAATGCTTAGTCTTATGGTGACTTGAAGGTGTTTAATCCCAACATCATGACACAAAATATTCCTTTAAATCCTAATAATAAACCATTCAGATAGTGTCATATACCATTCAATCCTAGGATTAAGACATTCATCCTGAAGGAAGTTCATAAATTATTATCATCCAGTATAATATTTCATGTATAATATTCAATTTGGGTAGCTAATTTAGTACTAGTTTTAAAAAATAGTGGAGAAATTCATCTCTATGTTGAATTTAGAAATTTATATCAAACTTCATTCAAGGATAATTATCAAATGCCATCCATATATGAAGTCATCCTAAAGGTTAGAATATCTAAGATGATGTATTCCATAGATGGGTTCTTAGGCTACAATCATGTTTTAATTAACAAGGAATATTGATCTAAGGTATCGTTCACCAAAAAGTGAGGCACATTCACTTATAATAAAATTAATTTTGGTCCAATCAATGTTGTACCACTTTTCAAATATCCATGGACATAGAATTTGAAGGGTGGATTGATAAGTGCATTATTTTATATATGGATGACTTAACACTTTTTTCCAAATGTAGATCAGACCATTTCAAACACTTTCAAAAGATATTTGAATGTTATCATGAGTTTGGTATTTCACTCAATCTAAAGAAAATCATATTCTATGAAACTAAAGGTAAGCTCCTTGGTCATGTAATTATGAAATAAGGTATGTCAATTTACTTTGACATAATTGATGCCATTTATAAATTTTCATTACCAAATAGTTAAAAGCAACTAATATTTTTTTGGGTAAAATTAATTTCATGTGGAAATTAATTTTAGGTTTTGATAAGATAAATAAAAAATTTAATGCCATGTTAAAATAGGGAGATAAAATTTAGTTGACACCTATCTAAAAGAAATAATTATAATAAATTAAGGATGCCATAATGTAGGACCCTATTTTGGTAAACCTAGATCATGTCAAACATTTATAATTTTATCCATATGCATCTAATCATACCATTACTTCTATCCTTATTAAAAAACTAGAAGATGGAGAGAATCCCATAGATTTAAAGAGAACTATGTTTCATGAAGCTAAATTAAAACACCCCATTTTATACAAGCAAGTCCATACACTGGTAAAGACAATAAATAAATTTAAACATTATATTATAAGGAACAAAGTTTATGCTATGGTTATAGATCTTGTTGTCAAAATGATGTTGGGGAAAATGAACTTGGAGAAATAAGCTTTTGGGTCTCAAAAATTCAAGAATATGACATTTAAGTTAGGCCCATAAAGCTAGTTTAAGGTCAAGTTCTATCATAATTGATCTCTAAATTGAAAATAGTATTATTATTATCTAAGTTAATCAATTTGAATTGAAGCAAAACCCATTGTATGACTCTATTATTCATTACTTATTGTATGGTCCTCCACCGGCTAACCTAGATAGGAAATAAAAAAGAGAATTAAGCTTGAAGGATGCTCATTTCATGATTAAGAAATGTTTCTTATATCATATAAATAATTAAGGTATTTTCCTAAGATGTTTAATAAAAGAGTAAACACTAGTTTTCATGACTTATTTCCATGATAAATTATGCAACAATCATCTTTTTGGTAATTTCACAACCCACAACAATTTAAGGGTTAGTTATTATTGGCCAATTTTATTCAATGATGATTATATTCATATGAGATCCTATGATTTCTGTCCAACAATTGAAAAAATGAAGACTCACATTTATATGCCCTTTCAACCAATGATTGAGGAGTTTCCCTTTGTTCAATGGGGCTTGGACTTCATCGGAGTCATAAATAAAAAATCTTCATCTAGCCATATATTTATTAATAAAATAACTAACTATTACAAAAAGTGGACTAAAGTAAAGGCAAAAATGAACAACGTTATTCAGGAGGTGATTTGTTTTTTCAAGAGCACATTACAACTAGATTTTGCACCCATATGTCACTTGTGTGTGACAATGGACATAACTTCCAATCAATAGAGTTGACTAAGTGGGAATATCAAAACAAAATTGCATTGAAGTTTTATTCAAACTATTACCTATAGGGATATGGTTTGAATGAGTCCACAAATAAAAACCTTACTATTTTCATTAATAAATTAGTAGAGGATAACCCACATAATTGGCATCTTCTACTCAAGCATGCTTTATGGGTTGATTTAATAAGGCATAAGAAAAGCCTCAAAATTTCACCTTTCATGATTGTTTATGGTACATAGCTAATATTTCCAAAGACACTCAATACACCCAAATATTATTTCATCAATTACTACATGAAAGAAAATGAGATATTTCAGTCTAGTCTATTGGACCTTATTCATATAGATGATATGAGGGATGAAGTGTTTTATAATTTTAGAAATCACTAGGTAGCAGTGAAAATATGGTTTGATATAAAATCATAAGTGAAATTATTTTATATTTAAGACTTGGTTTTATTATGGGACAAAGCCCATGAGAAGAAAGTTCAACATTCTAAGCTAAGTCCTACTTGGATATATCCTTATCAAGTTGTAGAATTACTAGGCTATAACGATTTTAGTTTGAAATATCTAAAAGGGAATGACCTATATGTTCTAGTCAATAAACAATTTTTGAAGCATTAATTCTCAACTAATCCATCCAAAAACATTTTGGAATGAGAATCATGAGGTTTTTTGCATGCATATGTTTTACAATGTTTCATTATTTTGTAGTTTATTTTTTTTATTTTTGTTCTTTATTATTTTTATTTGGTTTATTTTTTTTTATTTCTTCCCCCCATATCATTTGAGTTGGCTTATTTCATTTGATCCTTTGGTGTCATTTTATAAAATAGAAATATATTGAGGCTAATTACTTATCATATCATGGGAAATAAATTTTGTTAGAGGTGGTATCTTGGCATTTTTATTTTAGATATTACCTTATATCCCATTGACTAAAATTATGTATAGGAAATAAATCCTCCTCACCAATAACATTGCATCAAAACCAAGTTTGAGGAGAAGTAGAAAAAAGAATAGTAGGATGTTGAGATGTTCTTAAATTACTTAGGGATGGTGAATTAAAAATATGAGTGATGCATGGGAGAAATTCAAATTTCAAATGTTACTCAATGAGTAGTCATTATTGACTAACTTCATAAATTGGTAGCAATTCTTTTGTACATTTTCATAATTCCAAGGGAAAGTGATTCAAAATGGAACTTGTGGATTTATAATAGATTATTTTCTTGTTAAAACCATCAATTAAACTTAATTGAATATCCAAAGTAAGTAGAATAACTAATATAGTTTGAATTTATCTTATAATCTATTTTTTAGTATATCATTATGCCCATGGCTTGGTTCCCATCGCTCAATGAGTATAGCTATAAAATATTTTCATAATAAAATATCAAAGGAAACTAAATCTAAATGAAAAATTCGGTTATTTATTGAAAGGGTGATTCAATAAAATCTATTGCATCATTTCCTACCTAGTTGGTACTGGAAAAGGTCCTTGAGCAGAACTAGAGGTATCTTTTTCAAGGCTATAAATGTCTAGATAGAAACAAAATGATGCCCATGCGATTCCCCTGTAAGTTGAATAACCAATATTTTTCCTCTTAAAAGTTCTAGTTTCTTAGATAGGTCTAAATTATGGCATGTAAAATAAAGATATATAAAATAATAAATCACTTTTACACACAATAATGGTCTAATTATGAATTGGAATTCAATATGTCACATCTTGAATCAAAATTTAGTGCCTTCATCTTTTTTATTTTTTCTAACAAATTATTTATAGTTTATGTTTGTTGCTTAGGTGTGAAGATTTATAGTCTAGGTTGTGAATGTTGATGTAACATTCTCCATATGAAGATCAAATTTTTTTGTTTCCCCAATACACCCAATCTTCAAATAATTTCATATGGGTACCTCTTTTTCTTGGGAGTTTGATCTTCTTCCTTTTGAGGAATTTGGTGGCTTGTTTGGATAAAGTCCTATGTTGGTTTTCTTTTTAAATTATCTTAAACTCTAAGCTTCTAGTGTTATCCTGATTCAAGAAAATGTTCCTAACTTAACTTTAGAATGTCATGCTTTAAGCTACTAAATGTAAACCTTGGTATGTGAAGTAATGATGTTTAAAAATAGAGAATATTTTATTTTGAAAATTCTTACATTATTCATACCATTAGACATAATTGATAAATAAAATTGAGTTCTAAGCTCAAGTTGGAACTGGGTAAGGGTGCATTTTTGTTAATTTATTAATCCCTTATAATTTCCCATTATAAATACTTGGTCAATTTTGAACTTTAGAATTTGATTTAGTTAGTTAGGCCCTTAATATCTGTAGTTGAGTTTATTATAATCAATAATTGAATGTATGACATCATGATCAAACTAGGAAAATTTATTTATTTTTAAATAAAAAATCATTCTCTATTTTATGCATGTTTAGAATAACCTTAGATTAATATTCTATTTAAGTATTTTGAGCTTTGGTCTACCAAAATATGGTTTTTAGGCCTTCAAATTTATTCATCAATCTGATCAATGAAAATACTTAGCTATTTAATTTAAAATTATCAACCTCTTGTGGTCTTAAGATCATGGAATGTGGCACAATCCTATAGACCCAGGGACTCAGGAGGCATAGTCATTTTTTGGAGGACCCTAAGACTCTAGGTCATCAATATGGTGTCATGTGGCATCATCATAGTGACCAAAAAACCTAAGATCTAGGGTTCTCATTGAGGGTCCCCAAGAATTTTGGGTTAGTTATATTTGACCACATGGCATCATCCCACTACTCTATATTCCTAGGGTATTCAATATAGTTCTAGTCTTTTAGCTTAGTTGGAATATGACACATGGCATCATCCCATTACTCTATATTCTTGAGGTAGCCCATATAGTTTCAAAATTTTGGGTTAGCATGATTACACCACATGTCATCATCTCACTACTTCATAGTTTCATGTTACTCTGCGTAGTTCTAGGCCTCTAAGTTAGTAGGATTTCACCACATGGTAGTATCCCACTACTCCAAAGTTTCAAGGTAGTCTATGTAATTCCAAACCTCTAAGTTAGTTGTATTTCATCACATGGTATCATCCTACTAATCTGTAATCTTAGGGTAGTTTTTGTAGTTCTAAGCCTCTAAGTTAGAAGGATTTTATCATGTGGCACCATCCCAATACTTTTCAGCCCTAGGGTGGTTAATGGTGTTTAAGGCCTTCATGTTAAAGGGATTAAATCATGTGGCATCATCCCACTATCTAAGGGAAAACAAAGTGAGTATAAATTATCTTGAGAAGAATAAATTGATTTTAGGTGGTAAAATAAGGCATGGGAAAGGCTAGGAATAGAGAAAAAGGTTGATAATTAGTCCACATGGATGAAGAATATGTTTGAGAGGATACAAATGCATGTCAAGTGGTAAAGAGAGTTTAAAGATAACTCAAATGAGTCATCATAAAAGGTATATGTCTGAATTTGATGGCCTGTCCAAATGTAAGAATAACTCAAATTGAGGAAAATAATAGAATAATGAATCAAGATGGATTTAAGGGGTCTAAATAGTCAAGGAAGATATGTGGAGTGAACTGGTGACTTCTTGACCAAAATATTATCCGAAGTAGGCTTAATAGAAGAATAATTCAAAATAATTGGTCCAAAGGGAGAAGTGTGTAATCATTTTGGCTAAATAGGTGTCACATCTATGGAGAAAATATAAATAGAATTTGATCTCTTGTGAGAGAGGAGGAAATATTATAATGGATTACAATTACAATGGCCTTTCGAGATAATCATGATAAAGGATGGAAACCTTGTGTTGCATGTGTCAAGTCCCACTCCCTTTATATATAAGGCATCCCATATTATTGTTTTGGGATAGATATTTTATGCACCAAAACTCTATAAAAATCATGATAGGTTTAGTCCTCTATTTTTCTTTTTTTGTTTTTGCTTTTGATTTTTTTCTTGGAGGCTACAACTAAATAATTTCTAAATGGCATTGAATTTGATACCATTCTAGTTTTAATTTTTTTATTTAATAATGTCACTCATTTATTAATGAAATAGAATTAATTAGTGTTAATAAGAGATTGAAATTCTTGTTTACTAATGAATATGCAGTTAGATTGTGTAATAGGTAGTGTAATTGGGTTTGAATTTTTATTCTATTTAACTTAAAGTTGTGTCAATACATTTCGTGCAATAATTATAAGCCTTTCATATTATTTTATTTAATACAAGTTTAGAGTTATATATTCAGTTAATTCCTTAGAATCTTTTCCATTGAGTTATTTTAGTTTGTGTTATAGCTATGCCTAATACAAAATTCTATAATTGTGATCAAGCATGCTTCTAAGTTTAAACATTAATAATATTATTTCAGTCAAAGAACCACTTAATTTTATGCCCTACTCTTTCTCCCTTTTAATATTTTTTTGATAAATGTTTTATCCATTGTATTATGGTGGGATACCAATGTGAAAGAAAAAGAAAAAATACTTAAATAAACATCAATAATAATTATTAGATAATACAAAGATGATTAAACTTTTAGTGGTTAATTACCATTACTCACCCAGTTAAATAATTGGAATTTTATTTGTGCTTAGAATTAACTAACTAAATCATAAAAATGAGGGGACATTGTGTCCCATGTGTTATTATCTACCTTTGTCACATCATATCAATTAACCCCAATTACTATTTTTTGTTGTGGGTCATAAATTAAGACCAACATAATGCTATGTTGATATCCCATAATTTCTCTTATAGATAATTCCTAGATCATATAAACCCAAAATAAAAGAAAACATTCAAGATGAAGCTAATAAGATATTTAATTTAGGAGAATACTTTGTTTAAGAAATCTCTATATGGTACTTTATTAAGATGTGTAAACAAGGAACAACAAAAGAAAAGTTTAGAATATTTTCATGATAAGGCATTTCTATGACAGTTTTCATTTCATGTTACAACATTCAAAATTATACAAGCTCATTATTATTGTAAAACATTGTTTAACTCTTATTCATGCCCTTCAAGACAAAGCTATACAAATTTATCAAGTTGAAAGATAAAAACCACTTGGATTTTTTGAAGACATATTTTCAAAAGAACTAAAATTTATACTCTTTTCTTTGGTGAGCCTCATGTAGAAAACAATTTTCAAGGAAATTAATATCAAAACATTATACAATGTGAACTATTGTATTTTGATTATTTCTTTACAAATCAAATCACCAATTGTTTTTTAAGATCAATCAAAATAATCATTAAACAAATGGGTAATTATATTTAAGTTAAATTAGGAAATGTAAAATTAAATGATATACAATAGTAGATAAGGATCTTAAATACAAGATAAACTACCTTTACCATGTTATGATAACTAGGACATATAGTTTTTTTCTTTACCTTTTCAATAGAAAAGCATTTTTGGAATCCTCTTGAAAGTGATTAACATAATTATATTAATGTCACAATCATTTTTTCCTATGCATCGAAACTACCTCTTGATTTACATGATGCCAATTTCCTTATGAGAAATGATCCAAAAACATATATGTGTTACTATAAACATATATTGAATGCATTGAAAAAAATATTGTGTTAAGAATAAGGTTTTGTTTAAGAAAATAATTAACTATTGTTGGGTCACTAAATTATATAATAGAGTTAAATCCCATAGCATTTGGTTAGACTAGAAAAAAAATCACCTATTTATGGATACTGTAGTAATTTAGAGATAAAATCCTTTATTGAAATGTAAGTACCATATGACAATTAATTTTGCTCCAAAAATTTAAAAATTACAACACCACCATAATACTAGTAGTGTTTAAAAACACAACCAACAATAACAAGGATACAAACTTTCATACATTACCAATAAGATAGACCAAAATTCTTGAGACACATGAAACTGTGAATATGTCTACTATTGAGAATGCAAAACATATTGTCATTATGATTGAACATAATGATTATGATAGTTAAGTTTCATTCAATATCTTCCTTGATTAGATAAACATGATTTGATTTGAATACATCAAGGGAAAATAAATTAAATTAAAAAAAAAAAAAAAAAAAAAAAACGTTCTTGAAAGGAAAACCCTATGTTGTACCCTAATTTGGTTTTATAACCCTCATAAGATAGAAAATAGTATAATAATTTAGATATTAAAATATGACATTCAAGTTTACATTTGAATGTAAACTACTAAAAATGATTTCTAAGATTTGATAAGTGGAATATGATAAAATTAAAATTAAAACAAAGGGATGAGTTCTTAGATTTTATAGTTGAATGTTTGACTATGACTGTGTTTATGGGTGCAAATCAAGCTAAATCATGATTTAGATTCACTTAATTTATGAACTATATCTCTATTTTTACAAGATCAATTATGTTAATTTGGGTCAATATTTTCTATTAATACTAACCTATGTTTGTTAGCACTAACTTATGCCAAAATTAGGGAATGTGATCATAAGGTCACCTTTACTTGTCTCTAAATGCTCTATTAAATGCTGTTGATGCATGTAACTCTAGAAATTAGCCTTCTTCACCTTGAAAATCTAGGCATACTTATGAGGGATCAAAATATACACACCTTATGAAAGTGTAATGGGTTAACCAGACCTTAATCACCCCTATTAAATTATTGGCCATTACTTACATATATGATACATTGAGGAGAGAAATAAAGACACATATAGTTATCCCACCTAGTGTGATTATGTAATTATGATCCTTAACTATATGCATGTAGCTAATGATTTGGATTTGATACTTTAAAACTATCTATTTGACTTGGATTTAGTGTTATTTAGACTTGGTTTGTGATTGATTTTAGTGATAGATAAAAATAATTAAGAATAATAGGTAGATTTTATAAATGTGAAATAATGTATACATTTGTACTAGATAAGTGCCAAGTCCTTTTTGAATGATACCATGATTTGTTTATATATGAGTCTAATAAGGTAATTATTCATGCTATTATACCCAACATCCCCCTTCTTTCCATAGGAAATGGGGACCCACTATTTTTAGATTATTTCTTGATTTTGAGCCCCCTTTTCTATATGTTTACGCAAATTCTAGGAAAAGATCATGATTTGGCATTTTACACTTTGGCAAGATGGAATTGGTATTGTGTTTCCATAGACTAAATATTCTATTCTATCAATTTTGTTACTTTGAGATAATTATTGCGGACTTATGTTTTCATGTACTAACTTTGTAATCCTCTTGGGACTTATTCTTTCAAGACTTTTGTCACATACCTATCTATGTTGGGGAAATTATTGTAGAATTTTTTTCTGAAAAAATCCCCCAAAGGAATCAGGTCTATAGGCCCTTTGTCTGATGTAATTTGGTTTTCAATCAATTTTCTCAATATACCTTTTACCCTCAGATTTAACCTTCAAAAGTTTTGTCAAGGGCAAATTTTCCTTTGGAATTTATAGACATTCCCTTCGGCCTTTTAAAAATTCCCTTTAAGAATTTTGTGGTTAGCCTTAAATACTTTTGTAATGGACCTTTGCCCTATGAAACTGCCCTTCAGGACTTTCATCTTAGGTCATTTTACCCTATGATGTAGACCCTTTAGGCATTTTTCCTATAAATTAGACACTTTGGCCCTTCCACTTACCCTTTGGGACTTTTATCTTGGATCCTTTATCCTCTAAAACTTATCCATTGGGATTTTGTTCCAAGCCCATTTTATTTTGAAAAATACCCTTCATCCTTTTTGTTATAGCCATTTTAGCCCTTTAAAAATGCCCTTAGGATATTTTGATTGCCCTTCAGACCTTTTAAACTTTTTGTTCAACCTTTTTGAAATGATCACATTCCCTTCAAAAATTTTATCCCAGACCTTTTGCCTTCTATAACATATCCTTTAGCATTTTTGCGTTAACCTTCTACCCTATAAGCCTATCCTTGACGACTTTTACCCTAGGCTAATTCATTAAAACTTTATGTCTTAAACATTTTGCCTGATGTAAAATACCTAAAACAATTCCCCCAAGGGTACATGCCCTTTGGACTTTCTGAACCAACCCTTCAAACATTTTGAAAATGACCCTTTATCCCTTTTGATGTGGCCACTTACCCTTCAAACATTTTTAAACTGACCCTTTGGCCCTTTTTGAAGTGACCATTACCCTTCGGGAATTTTGTCCTAGGCCCTTTTTTCCCTTTGACCAATTCCTTTTAGACATTTTATCTAAGAGAATTTTCCCGTCGAACAATTCCTTTCATATATTTTGTCCAATAGATTTTTCCCTTTGACCCCTTCCTTTAGATATTTTGTCTGAGAGATCATACCCTTTGTCCCTTTTGAGACCATCCCTTCGAACATCCCTTCAGATATTTTGACTGAGAGAATTGAGTCTTTAGGAGAATTATTTTGGACATTTTATCCAGAATAATTCCCCTAATGGAATTCCTTTAGACTTTGTGTCTCATAAATTTTATCCAACAAAATTAGGGTCCCATCAGCAATTCCCCCATAATAATTTCCCTAAAACAAATACCATACTTCCAAATGGCACCCTTAATTAGAAAACATTTTCATTATGTCTTGAGCTTGATTTATTATTTTATCCAAGGGTCCCAATCCTATTTTTATATGTTAGGTCATCAAGATTAAACATAGGAGCTATTTTATATATTCTTAGCCCAGGTCCAAGTTATATTTTAATAATACTAACCTTAGGATAGAATATTCATGCAAGGTCCTTTATACATATTTTCCAAAAGTATTATGCTAAGTCTTCTTTTTGTTTATACTTACATAAGTAGGGAGTCCCAAAGAAATGAATCATCTCAAACTTATGAGATTAAATTTGAAATTCATGTGGATGTCATTTGATGGTCAT
The DNA here is from genome assembly GCA_037957365.1 of Torreya grandis. Taxonomy (NCBI): domain Eukaryota; kingdom Viridiplantae; phylum Streptophyta; class Pinopsida; order Cupressales; family Taxaceae; genus Torreya; species Torreya grandis. The sequence goes on from JARHVA010003707.1 coordinate 1,803,970, forward strand.
GTGAATGTCAAATTTAACCTTGGTAATGTCTAATTTATGGAATTAAATTTGACAGTCACATGGACATCATTAATGGTCATGAAGACATCATTTGATGGTTGCATGAACATCAAATTTAACCTTATAAGTTACCCATTTAGATTAAAATGTTAAGTGGACCCAAAAGATTGATGGTTTGCATTGATATATATAGTTGATCCAATGGTGTGAGATAGATAGAGAATTTTCAAACATCCTAGAATAAATAAAGAGTTTACAAGTGACATACCCACATGATCAAAGTATGAGTAAAAAGGTCTAATCGAAGATCCTATAACGTACATCTGCTAGAGCCCATTTTATCTAATGATGTGAGAATAAGTTGAAATGTCAAATCTCTATGAGAGTGATAAGTGTCACCATCATAGGAGCCTAGTACATAGATTTAATGATTTGTGGGAATAAGTAGGGAACCCAGTACATAGAGCTCAAGAACCTTGAGTAGCTACAAAATGGCACACATATGAAGTAGAGAAAAACAAGGAATGACAAGTGTCAAGAACATAGGAGTTAATGAGCCAAAAGCACTAAAATCCAATGAATCACGTTAAACTAGTACATAAGGATCAATAGTGAAAAATCAATATAGACTTTTCAAAGGTCTAAAAACTAGTGAAGAGTTACCAAGTATCATGCTCACATTCCATCATCAAATGATAGAAGGCATGAGTCTTAGGTGGAATTTTCAAAGATCATAGACTCAATCAAGTGTTGAAATGTGTCACATTTTGAAAACTAGCATGGTGTTATGGATAGAATACGTAGATCTTTGGACACTTGAGTTATATCTATAAATAGATATTGGTTCTCATAGTTAAACTAGAATATGAACATACATGTCTTAATCTGAATAGTGAATGTAAAAGCGAAGATCCATATTCTATAAAAGTCATGAGTGAACATGCAATGAAAAGTTTAGATTAGTCATAGCTAAAAATAATGTCACCGGTTATAAATCATTGGTAAAGTGATTTTTGTCCTCTATGCATATGTATGATTTCTATTTAAAAGTGATTAATCTAAAATATCAATAGGTTTTTCTCACAACATATAAAAGGAGGAATGAACAATTTTGGTAAATGATGCATATTCTAAAGTTTGCATACAATTTGATCTATAATTATAAAAAATTACCTCTATATTTATACACATGTACATGTTGTATAGCTTTGGTAAAGGCTAATTTAAACTGATAAATTTAAGTAGAATATTATATGGTTTTAGACCACAGTTAGAACTCATGTTCTGACTTTCACATGTAACTACCTTACATGAACTTGGAGGATGAGGTGTCTCCTTCCCTAAGTATGTATAAATAAGTGTAATCCAACTTGGATTTTTGGGTTAAATAATTTTTGAATATAGGAGCAGCATCAAGTTTGATAATCAATGAATGTGTTTGTGTATTTTCTTTCCAATTTATGTGTAATTCGTTTTTTACTTTCTTCAGTTGTGTGTTTTAATAATTTGTAGTGTGAAAAATCTATGAATGGAATCTTGATTATTTTGATCGATGTACTAATCTATAGATGTGAAATATGTATTGAAATATTGGTAAATATATTGGTTAAGATAGTCAAGTTTAAATTGTTTCATAATTATGATTGTGTATGATTGATTTTTTAAATTTAGTTTTTTTTGTGTGTGTAACACCTACCTCAGATACTTCACTATCCTGAGCCATAATCTCTTGATTAATGGTGTGCAATAGCCACCCTAAAAGGAGAAACCTTTTTTTGAAGCTTGTGAATTTCATACATCATTATTTCCTTAGATTTCTTAGCCATGTTTGACTCTATGTGTGTAATTACTACTAGCAATAGGCATAAGTTCTAAGATCACATGTCATTTTAGAAGCCACCCAGGGATGTAGTTCCTGAAAACCATAGAAGCTTTATTTTTTTCCTTACCTTTCCCTCCCTTTTTGAGTTTTTTTTTTAGATCTACCCACTATAGATTAGCAACTAGTCACCCATCCAACTCACATATGGATTCATTACCCTTATTAAGAACCACACCTCCATCTAAAAACCTTGTCAATAACATACATGCCCTACCTACTATTCCATCAATATATTGTAATAAACTGCATACCTACAACTTGTGTCCTAGATTAGAGTTTATCTCCATTGAGATCCTAAAATGTTAGAGGCTACCTTTTTAAGGCTATGGTTTCCACAAAACCCACATTAATAGCTCTAGATTAGTGTTAGAAGGAGGACACCACTGATAGTATTAGTTATCCTTTGCATAGAGTTGCATTGGAGTCACCCAAGAGAGTGACTAGATCTAATATCCAAGATGGTTTATTAGTCCCACACATTTCAAATCATAGGAGAACTAGAACTGTGTCAATAACCCCACTTCAAAACAATCCCCCTCCAATAGGGAAAACCTTACCCATAAGGAACCCTTTACATGTTAATCAACCAATGGCTTAGAAATAGCCCTAGTTAGTTGGATCTACTATTTCCATCCTAAGAGATGTGCATGATTTTCCTTAGAATCTCAAAAAGTACTTATCATTATTTTCTCCTTTAGGACCAAGGATAGTAAAGGAACATATCAAACTAGTTAAAGCCACTTTAAGACTAATGAATGTCATAGATGATGATGTTACATGAATAGTATTCTATTTTAATTTGATGAATGTTGATTATGATTGGTATTTAAATGTAACCAAAAATTTTATCACTTTTTGGGATGAATGTCAATTAGCTTTTCTTACATAGTTTGGATAGGTCAGCAATCCTAGTTTGGTATACTAGTACTTGACTAACAATAAACTTAATGAACCCATTCATGCTTTCAATTCAAGATGATAGAATAGGTAAATTTTTCTGACTTTGGTATATAAACTAGAGGTAGCATTAGTGTTAGAAATCTACAACAATGCCTTGGACCCTATCACTATTGTGTTCTTGAGAAAAGCAATTATGGAAAACACTTTGGCATTCACATTTGAAGAAGATATCAAAATAGATAGGCAACTCAATCCTCATATGCCTAAATCAACTAATGTAAACAATGCTTTTCCAACACTAAATCTAGTTCCATATGAAAGGTAGAATGTCTTGGCATTCAATCAGAACTAGTTGTATACATTACCTCCACTAACATAGAAAACATAGCTGAATTTAGGCTACTTGAATAATCATGCAATAAAAAATGGTTATCAGTAGAACCAACAAGTGGTATCACTTCCACTTCCATTGTACAAGGTATGGATTTCATAAAGGTAGAACTAGATTCTATTTAGAAGATTGTTTAAAAGTTGAGCAATGATTTATTGAATATGCAAAGGAAGATGGGAAATGCAAATGGCCCAATCGGTAATCAAAATACTAGATTATAGAGATACAATAGACCATTTAATAGGCCTAAAAAGCCTAACAATATTTCAAATGTAAACATAGTATAGATAGCTCTTCCCAATTGGTGTATAATTCATAATACTTTTGAGCATGATGAGCTCAACTACATTGAATTTTTCACAAGATTTTAAATCTTTCAAAGAGAGGTGGTTAAACAAGGTCAGATGTATAATCTACCTGAGCATCATCTAGATCTTGACTCTTCTAGCAATACTATGTTCTTTGAAACTCATGAGTTTCACTTCCCATGTAAGGATGATAATGAACCAAAAAATAATATGGATGAAGTTCACATTTTCTAGTAGTTTTAAAGAGGTGAATATTATCTAAGGAGTAAGTAGCCACTCACACCATCAAATCCTCCAAATACCATGATAATTCCTCCTTATCCCAAGGTAGATAATAATCCACCCACTCTAAAGGGGAATGATCAACAATAGAGTAAAGAAGAACCAAGCAAAAGAGGACATAATATTATTGAGAATATGAATAATATCAAGGTGAATATAACTCTTCATGAGTTAGCATGGATCACTAAATATAAGGAACTAATATGGAAATCCATTATAGGGAAGGCCCTTATGGGAATAACTAAAGCATTTATAGACAAAGTGAAAGTTGTTGATGCTAATGTCATCTACAAGAGAAATCTAGATGTTCCACCCTTTATGCTTATTATCAAGGTATTTGGTAAGAACATTCATAATTGTTTAGCTTATCCTAGAGCATCTAAAACTATCATGTCTACATACATATGTCAAAATCTTGGTTTGATGCCAAGCCCTTCAAAGAGGATAGTTTCTAAACTAGATAAGATAATGGTCTCATTAGTTGGATAACTGAATAATTTACACATTCAAGTAGAATCTAAGCCAAGATTCCAAATGATCATTTATATTCTATTGGTAGATATAACCAAAGGCTATGAGTTGATACTGAGTAGTGATTGGTCCAAAATACTTAACGAATATCTCTATATAGAGTTTTCTCATATATGGCTACCATGAAGAGGAGTTGAAAATCAGATCAGAATTGATAAATAGCTGAGCATGAAACATCTTATTATAGAGTTTAACATCAATAATTAATAGGTAAAGTATGAGTCTCTTAGATTTGGTATTTATAATTTTACTACTAAAAATCATGTATAGAAGCTAGAACCTAAAGGTTCCATTCAGCTATGGACTCTGCACTTTGATGAAGCTAGATCTAAGTAAAGATTAGGCATAGGAATTGAGCTAATTGATACACAAGGTACAAAATTCTTATCAGCATATAGGTTGTAATTTCCATGTACTAATAATATAGCTAAGTATGAGGTTTTAGTTCTAGGACTACAATTTATACTCAAGAATAATGTCAAGTAAATATTAGTATTTGGTGACTCAGATTTGGTGGTCAATCAAGTCAAAAATAAATACCAATGTGACCTATCTTATTTGAATAAATATAAGCATAGCGTATGGGACCTGATTGAAACCTTTGAAACTTTAAACATATAAGCACTTTTTAGAGATCAAAGTCATACCACTTATTCATTATCTATTTTTGTTGCTAATCTAGAACTACTATGTGCATCTAAGGTAAAATAGTTCTCAATTGAATTAATCCCTTGCCCCTTATTCTAGAAAGTGTAGAAATTTTCTAGGTCTTTGATGATGACCAATGAACTATTGAGTTTTTAACCAATTTAGGGGAGTTCAAATCCCAAATAATTGACTAAAATGACTTTAATAATCTCTATTAAGAGGAATCAAACAAAGAGGGCATTCTTCATCTCAAATAAAATCAAATTCCAACTGTCTTGGTCTCTTTGGAAAGACCATTCATTAAAGATACTCAGGTAGAATAGATAAGAAAACCAAACATCAATGAATCAAACTTTATAAAGGAAAATATAATATATGAGCATAACCAACATTATGTTAATATTAGTCTTAGATGCACCCCAGAAGAGAGACAGTGAATGAAGGATTTAATTGCTCGATCGAGGGACATCATTGCTTAGAAATATGAAGATCTAAAATTTTATGACCCTTAGGTCATCAATCACATTATTCCCTTGAAGACAAATTATAAAGTATTCAGATAGAGTAAAATACCTATCAATCCTATTCTAAATCCTCTCATTCAGAGAGAAGTGGAGAAGCTTTTAAATGCAAATATCATCTTCCCAGTTCAACATTCTACCTAAGTGGCCAATTTGGTCCCAGTAATAAATAAGAATGGTGAGATAAAATTATATGTGGAATTTAGAAATATGAAAAAGGTTTTTAAAAAGGATAATTATCCCTTACCTTCTCTGGATGAGGTGATACAAATAGTAAGTGGTTCTAAAATGATGGCCTTCTTGGATGTATTTTTCGGATACAATTAGGTACTAGTGCAATCTAAGGATATAATAAGATGATGTTTACCATAAAGTGGGGAATGTATGCATATAAGAGTGTGCCTTTTGGCCTAATAAATATAGGATCCACCTTTCAATGTTCTATGGATCATGCTTTCGAAGGACTAATAGGAAAATTCATTATAATCTATATGGATGATCTTATGGTATTTTCAAAGAATTAGAAGGACCACATAAGTCACCTATAATTCATATTCAAAAGATGAAAAAGGTTTAGTGTTTAATTAAACCCAGAGAAGAGCATATTTAGAGTGATTGAAGGTAATATTTTGGGGCACATCATCACCAAGGATGGGATCACCATTGATCTAGATAAAATTTAGGAGATTTAAGAAATTTAGCCACCAAATGGCAAGAAGGAGCTTAAATATTTCTTCAAAAATATTAAATTTATAAGGAAGTTAATCTCAAAATTTGTACAGTTAGTCAAACTTTTGAATGTCATGCTCAAGTAGGATGCCAAAATAGAGTGGATAACTAAACCCTAAAATTCCTTCCAAGACATTAAAAATGTAATATAATAGGCCCCAGTGCTAATTAGTCCAACTTTTAATAAAGATTTCTACCTATACTCATTTTCTTCAAAGCATATGATTGTTGTTGTCATTATGCAAAAAAAGGATGAGACCAACAATCCAATCATGTTTATGAGCATGAATTTGAAAGATGCGAAGTTTAGGTACTCTATGATTGATGAATAATTTTCACCCTTGTAAAATCCATGAAAACATTTTGGCACTACTTATTGAGGAATAAAGTCATTACCATCGTGCCTGATCCTACTATCAAGCTCACCCTATCAGAAAACAAAATAAGAGAATGATGAGTCAAATGGAAGTCCAAGATGAAATAATTTGACATAGATATCAAGCCTTCAAATATTAATCAAAGGTAAGACATTTTTTAGATTATGACTAAACTAGATCTACGTATCATAGTTAAAGAGGTATGTGAAGCTCAAGTATCTAAAGGAGAATGGTATACTATTATAATACAATATAAATTTATAAAAACTTGTTCCCTAGAGCTCAATAGAGAGAGAAGAAGAGCTTTGAGGCTCAAAGCTAATCTTTACATTATTAATAGAAGAGTATTTTACAATATAAATTATTAAGGTATTTACCTTAGGTATATATCTATAGATGAAGCTAAAGAAATCTTAGATAACTTGTATTAGAAGATAGGTAGTGGTCATCCTTTTGGAAATACCATACCCATAAGATTTTAAGAATGGGATACTACTAGCCAATAGTTTTCAAAGATACATTTATGTGAAAACATTCTATGAATTTCAAGCATTATCCAAGAGAGAAGTACACACAACAATGCCTTTATAGCTAGTTATTAAAGGACAACCATTTTACTAGTGGGGTTTGGATTTCATTGGTGTCATCAACCCAAATTCTTTAGTAGGCCATAATTTTATACTTAATTATATATATTATTGAAATAGATGGACCAAATCCATAACCATAAAGAATTATAAAGAATAAGATGTGATTCACTTCCTGGAGGAACACATAAAAACTATATTTGGCATGCCTATTTCTTTGGTTTGTGATTATGAAATGACTTTAATATCAACTAAATTTATTGAGTGGGCACATGACAACTAGATTATTATCAAGTTAGTTTCTAACCATTACCCTTAGGTAAATGGACTGGTAGAATTAATGAAGAAAAATCTGATTGATGTAATTAATAAATCATTAGGGGACACACCCAATGACTAGCATAATTTATTAAAGTATGCTCTTTGGGTAGATTTGAATAGACACAAACAAGACCTTAAAGATTCAACCTATACATTTTTATATGGATGCAAGCCTATATTCCCAATTATGCTAAAATTACCCACTTATCAGTTTATATAAGACTATATGGAACTAAGTGATAAAGTAGAATAAAGGTTTCTGGACATAATAGAAATAGAAGATTTATGGACTGAAGCTTTACAAACATTGAATAAACACTAGATGTGGTCAAGAAGTAGTTTGATAAGAGAGCGAAATTCAAAGCATTCAATATTTCATATCTACTACTACTTTTGGGATAAATCCTATGAGAAGAAAGGACAACATGAAAAGCTTGCCCCACTATGGATTGGGCCATACTAGATTTTAGAGATCATGGGTAATAACACATTTCATCTAAAGGACCTCCAAGGCAATGAGCTTACATATTCAGTCAACAGAAAATTCCTAAAATACTACTTTAGGCTTATGCCATTGGATAATGTTTTAGATTAGAGGTAAAAGTAGGTTTTGAAGGGGCCCCGAAACCCTTTAAAACAACAATGCCCATAGGCAATGCCTAAAAAACACTACAGAGAAGTAGCAAAATCAGGTTTTGAATGGTCCTGAAACCATCAGAGATACATCCGATCTAAACCCAGATATAGAAGTCTGGAGAAACAACAAACAAAAGCTAACAAGTGAAAAACAAAGAACTGTACCAGCTTCTTTACCACCAAGAAGGACCAGATTATTCATCCAGTTTCAGAATCAAGTTCATGGCTTCTTTTTCTTTCACAGCAGTTTCCTGTGTGGTAACCTCTAGCAAAGCTCCTTTTTGTGTATCTTTCTTTCTGGAACTTTGACTTGTCCTTTTTTTGGGACCCTCTAGTGCTTTGGTCTCCTCATTGGCTCGTTTACCTATATTGATAGCTGCTGCACAAATGTTAGATGTTACTTCATCCATTTTCTTTCTATTATCCTTTATTAACTCTCGGAGGTTGATTTCGTAAGCTTTGAGCTTCACAGGGATCTCGCTTAGCTGAATTTCCATGCTGTTTACTTTGTTCCAAGCACCTTTCAGAGACTCTTCCAAAGTTTCTGCTTTTTTCTTGAGTTCAATGATCTCCCTACACAGCCAGGAATCTAATTGGGAAGAAGACTCAGCTTTACTGTTAACCCAAGTCATAGGGATGTAAATTTCATCATTCTGATTCTTTCCTCTCCAATCCTTAGGTTTTTTATTCGGGCTGTTCCTATCTTATTCAAAGACGTCATATTTTCTCTTTTGTTCCCGCTCATTGATTCCTTCTTCAATTTCCATCTCCATATTTTGAATATCTTCTTGGATAGATATTTCCTTTTCTTTCTTAGAAGTTGGGTCCTCACCAGGATCTTCCTGGATAGTGTCTTCCTCCGCCGCTTTCTGGGTTTCCTCCAACTCTTCTGTTCTGGTAACAGAATCCTCCTCAGTATTGACTTTATCCTTTTCAATTTCCTTCGATCCTTCTACATCATTACTACAGTTGGTTTCCCAACTCTTCGTTCCATCTTCTTCCTCCGATTTTTCCTCCACGGGTTCTTCAAGTCTCTCCTGACCCCTTTCTTCTTCTGCATTCTGTTTGTTAGGACTAGGGGTCTTAATTTTTCCTCTTCTGCTTATGCTTTCTTTCTTTTTATTCCCTGGCAACTTATTTTTCCCCTGTTTGGGATACTTAACCAGTGCCCTATTCTTGCAATAGCCTTCAATAAGCAGAATTAGGCCTTCATGAAGAATAGGGCACAAATCCTTTTTTCTATGAGCATAAAGGCTTTGAATCAGGGAGTAGCAAAGATAGAAAGGAAAAGACAAGCTAACCTTATGCCTGAAGTGGTTGAGGAAGACAAAATGGAACTTATGCACTCGTTTTCTTCTACCGTCCAGGATGAAGTACTCCCTTATATAGCTTAGGATGTCCCTCCATATCCCTTTAATCTAATCCAGCTCATGAAAATCCCCATTTTTGACCAACTTCTGCTCCTCCTCATCCGTTTTGGGGAACTTTCAAAATGCTTCATTCGAAATGCTGGTCTGCTTTGAAAATTTGATTCCTTCCATTGACAACCCTGTAACCTCAGCAAGAAAATCCTTAGTTAAATTTACGATTATACCATGCAGGGTGACCCTATCGTCGGACCAATTTTTGAAGAAGGCCATCGTGATATGCAGCTTAGAGCCATGGAGTCTTTCCATATAGCTAGTTACATTTCCTTTCTGCATAATTTTCTAGACTTGGGGTTTATCTCTCCATTCTGCACAACTCTTGGGCTCCTGCTTACGGGGTTCTCCCTTCCTTTCTCACGCCATACTCATTTTCTTTGAAACCCGATTACTATGGATATTACCCTGGATCCTCCTGCTGTCAAGTTGATTGGGATGTTGAATTTGTTTCTAGCTTTTCAGGATCCGCTTCTCCCTATAGAGGGCCTTACTTTTTAATAATTGGGTTCCTTTCCCCGTGCTACCACTCCTCCTACTCATTAGGATTTTATTACACTCCAATCCTCCCTTCTTTCGCATGTGTGGCATCAAGACGAATGATAGCCCTTAAATCCACATTCCTTACTAAGGTTTCATCCCACCTCGCTTTTTGCCCTTCCCGGACAGCACAATTGGCAAGCCAATCTGCAACTCCATTGGCTTCGCGGTAGGTATGGGTGATTTTTATTTCTTCAAATTTGTTCAATAATGTTTTCATCTCCTTTACCTTATCCTCTATGGTCCAAGACACAATATTCTTATTATTAAGGATATTTATAACATTCAAAGAGTCCCCTTCAAGCCACAATTTGGAATATCTCGAGTCCACAGCTAATTTAAGGGTCTGGAGGGCAGCTGTAGCTTCGGCAATGTGGCAATTAGATATACCAATGGGAATTGCAATAGCATTGATAACCCTTCCCACATGGTTTCTCAGAACACCACCACAACTAGCATTTCCCGGGTTCCCTTTTGCTGCACCGTCAAAGTTACCTTTAATCCAATCTTGAGGTGGACTAATCCAAGTCACACCTGATCTGGGGTTTTCAGGTTCACTGAGAATAATATCCTTCCTCAGAGGATTATCCACATTGAGATTAGATCTTGGATTTTTTTGAGAGGAAAAATTTTCCTTTAGAGCTCTAATGATGTTCTGGCCAACCACCCATCCAGGGAGCTCTTTGTTTCTGAATATTTGGTTATTTCTTTCCTTCCAAATTCCCCACCAGACATGGGGAAGAATAATTTTCCATAAGAATAGAACTTTAGGGTTCTTTGAAGGGCAATACCAGCTTTTGATAGAAATTTCAACATTCTTTTGATGAATCCATGTAATGCCCCACAGATTGAGAACCTCCTTCCAAACAAGCTGAGTGAAGGAACAATTCACAAACAAATGATCTCTATCTTCAAGGTCTCTCTTACACAGAATACACCTGTTTACAATATTGATTCCGTGTTTCTGTAAATTATCCAGAGTCATAATTTTATTTTGGAGAAGGGTCCAGTAAAAGAACTTGATTTTAGGGGTGAGTCCCTTGATCTAGGCTCTTGTCCATAATGGTTTTCTACCATTTCCCTTGGAGATGAAGATGGAAGAAACTTTAAACTGTCCACTTGGCTCCTGATACCAAACAATTTTATCTTCTTGATTGGGATATAGGGAAATAGCATTTAGGGATAATTGAATATCCTTGAGATCTTGATCATAGTCAGTGAGGTTTACCCAAGTGTTGTTCTGCCAGTATTGATTAACCATTATCCCCACTCTTTGTTTACATCTTTCTATTACATCTTTTTTTTGGATTTCTTCCTGTAAGGGTTTACCTCTTACCCAAATATCTTCCTCGAATTTCACCTTTTTACCATTACCTACTTTCCATGCACTACCATCTTTTTGTTCCCTGAATTGCCCCCCAGATAACAGATGGATGAGATATATCTAGAGTAGTAAAGAAGTCATGAATTGACTGTGCCTTAAATAAATACTTATGAATTGGCTAATGTTACTGAGTAATGAGGGATAGATAAATTTAGTTTTAATATTAGATTATATTTCCCACTTTCTTAGATTATATTTCTTGCTTTCATAGACCAGTATCATGCTTTCTAGATTAATCTTTCCTACTTTTAGTATTGTGCTTTATTGGTTTAGTCTTTTTGACTTAGATTAGTTGTTTTTTGCTTCCTTTGAAGATTAGAATTGTGATTGAACTAACTATAACCAAGTTAAAATATAAACTAACTAAGCTTATGATTTGTGGAAAAGGGGAAAATTAAAATCTTGACACTTTGGGATTAATTTACAAATAAGGTATATTTCTATGTTTTTGAGTCTTTAAGATGAAGGTAGGTAATCATGGATTATTTTGAATGGTGTCATAATTGAAACATTTATACTAGGCATATGGAAGGTCCTCTCAGAGTAATTCATACAAATTTAGAAAGTTTTCTTATTTTATTGGATCAAATACACTTGTCACATTAAATACCTATTAGAAGTGATAATTCTATGTATAGGTGTAGCTGGTAGGGACATTATAAAAATGTTTTGTTTTATAATTATACTAGCTCATTAGGGTTCCATATCTTTTCTTTTCTATTCAATAACGAAAGAAGAGTGAAATAAAAATAAAAGAAGAAATAAACAATGGATTCAAAAGAGCAAAATAAAATATAAATAAAATCAAAAGGCCTACATGATGAAATAAATCCAATGCACCATGCATAAATATCAAAATAAAGTAATAAAATGAGAAGAGAAGGATCCCAAGGTATCTTGTCGAGGCTATAAACTCCTAGCTAGTATCAGGGCAATGCCTAAGCTTCCTTTACTTTTGTGATTAATAGATGATAGAATGAAACATACATCCCAATCAAAGCCTTTGAAAAACTTATCATAGTAGGGCTTAAATAAACTACACATTTTGACATACATAGATCCAATAAATTAGAAGGCAAGTATGTTGTGTGAATTAACTTAGGAGTATCTTTCATGTTTTTGATTTTTTTTTTGTGACAAACTTCAATATTGATCTAAATATTGCTAACCAAAGTTTTAGGTTATTGAATACTCAAGAGTATTTCCCCTGTAAGTCTCCATTTGTTGTACCCAACATCCCCCTTATTTCCATAAGAAATGGGTACCCACTTTTTTCAAATTATTATCTTGATTTTGAGCCCCCTCTTCTATATGTTTATGAAAATTCTTGGAAAAATTTACAAATTGGTATTTTATACTTGGGAAAGATGGCATTGGTATCATGTTTGCATAATCTTTTATTCTATCAGGTTTGTTACTTCAAGCTAATTATTGTAGACTTATATTTTCATGGAATAACTTTGCTATCCTATTGGGACTTTTGTCACAGACCTATCTATGTTGGGGAAATTGTTGTAGACATTTTATCTGAAATAATTCACCCAAAGGAATTGGGTTTATAGGCCCTTTGTCAGATGAAATTTGGGTTTTGGACAATTTTATTGATACCCCTTTTCCCCTTTGACTTACCCTTTGGAATTTTTATCAAGGACATATATTCCTTCAGGCTTTTTGGGCATGCCCTTCAACCATTTCAAAGTGCCCTTTAGGTCTTTCATCATCACCCTTTGAGAATTTTGTAATGGCCCTTTTCCCTATGGAATTACCCTTCAAGAATTTCATCTTAGATGATTTTACCCTATGAAGTAGACCCTTCAAGCATTTTTTCCATGAAGTAGACCCTTCAGCCCTTCCATTTACCCTTCAGGACTTTTGTCTTGGATCCTTTTTTATATGGTACTTATCCTTCAAATTTTGTTCCAAGTCACTTTGATTTTGAAAAATACCCTTTAGTTTTTTTATTACAACCATTATGCCCCTTTAGAAGTTCCCTTCAAACATTTTTATTACCCTATAACCCTTCCAAAATTTTCCTTCAACCTTTTTGAAATGATCACATGCCCTTCAGGAATTTTGTCCCAAACTTTTTACCTTCTAGAATATATCCTTCAGCCTTTTTCAATTGACCTTTTGTCTTGTGAGCCTATCCTTTGGGAATTTTGCCCCAAGTGAATTATTTTAGACTTTTTATCTTGGATATTTTGTTTGATGCAAAAGTATCAAAATAATTTCCTCAAGGGCACATGCCCTTTAAAAATTTTGAACCAACCCTTTAGACATTTTTAAAATGACCCTTTATCCCTTTTGAAGTGTCTACTTACCCTTCAAACATTTTGAAAATGACCCTTCATCCCTTTTTGAAGTGACCACTTACCCTTTAGGACTTTTATAATAGGCCCTTTTTTTCCCTTCAACCAATTCCTTTAGACATTTTTTTTTAGAGATTTCACCTTTCAACCCCTTCCTTTGGGTATTTTGTCTAAGAGATCATGCCCTTTGGTCCTTTTGAGACCATCCCTTCAAGCATTCCTTTAGACATTTAATCTGAGAGAATTGAGTCTTCAGGTGATTTTTTTAAAAATTTTGTTTGAAATAATTCCCCCAATGAAATTCCTTCAAAATTTGTGTCTCAGACATTTTTTTGATGAAATTAGTGTCCCAAAAATAGAAATCCCACATAATTCCTCTACACAATTCCCCCACAATAATTACCCTGAAGCAAATACCATACTAGAAAGTGGCACCCTTACTTAGAGAACATTTTCATTATGTCTTGAGCTTAATTTAATATTTTAGACAAGGTTCCTAATCATATTTTTCTATGCTAGGTTATCAAGATTAAATGAAATATCTCTTTTATATATTCTTAACCTAGGTCCAAGTCATATTTTACTAATACTAAGACCTTAGGATAGAATATTCAGGTAGGGTCCTTTATACATATTTTCTAAAATTATTATGCTAAATATTATTTTCATTTATATTTATAGGATCATGGAGTGCTAAGGAAATGACACATCTCAAAATTATGAGATTAAATTTGATAATCTTACGTATGTCATTTTGTGATCATGAGGACATCATTTGATTGTCATGTAAACATCAAATTTAACCTTGATAATGGATAATTACATAATTAAATTTGACAGTCATATAGATGTCATTGACAGTCATGAGGATGTTAGTTAGTGGTCGCATGAATGTCACATTTAACCTTGTAAATTACCCATTTAGATTCAAATGTTAAGTTGACCTAGTAGATCAATGGTTCACATTGATCTGTATAATTGATCCAATGGTGCAAGATTGCTGGATACTTTTCAGAGGTCTTAAAGTAAATAGAGAGTTTCCAAGTGGCATAATCATATGATCAAAGTACAATTCAAAAAGTCTAAGACAAGATCCTATAGTTTGCATCCACTAGGGCCCATTTGATTGAATGATGCAAGAATGAGTTAAAATGTCAAAGCTCCATGAGAGTGATAAGTGTCACTATAATGAGAGCCTAGCACATAAATCCAATGACCCATGATAATAATCAAGGAACCTAATACATAGAGAGTAGGAGCCCTAAGCAGCTACCAAGTGGCACACATGAAGTAGAGCAAAACAAAGATTAACAAGTGTCAAGCACATAGGAGTCAATGAGCCAAAAGCATTAAAATCCAATGGACTATGTTAAACTAGTAAAAAAGGATCGATGGTGTGAAATTAACATGGAATTTTCAATGGTCTCAGAACTAGTGAAGAGATGATAAGTGGTAGATTCATGTGCCATCATGTAAAAGATCAAAACTACAAGTCCTAGGTGTATTTGTAAATTATCTTAGACTCAATCAAGTGTTGACACATGTCACATTTGAAAAACTTGTAGGGAATTATGGAAAAAGTATGTTTGTCTTTGGACATTTGAGCTATATATCAATAGACATTGGGTATCATAGTTAATTTAGAATATGAACACACATCTTAATCTAAATGGTGAATGTAAAAGTGAGGATCTAGATTATATATAAAGGCATGGGCAAGCATGCAATGCACAATTCAAATTAGTCATAGATAAAATTAATATCACTAATTTTAAAACATTGGTAAAGTGATTTTGGTCCTCCATGCATATGTTTGAGTTCCATTTAAATGTGGTTAATCTGAAAGATCAATAGGTTGTTCTCAAAACCTATAAAGAGGCAAGAATACTTTTTGTAAATAACACATATTTGTAATTTTACATAAAATTCAAGTTATAATCATAAAAAATTACCTCAGACTTTATACACATGCACATGTTTCATAGCTTTAGCAAAGGCTAATTTAAATTGATAATTATAAGTAGAATATTATATGGTTTTAGACCATAATTAAAACTCATGTTTTGACCATCACAGTAATGACCTTGCATGAAATTGGACGATGAGGTGACCCCTTCCCCAAGTCTATATAGATAATTGTAATCCAAATTGGATTTTTGGGTCAGAGAATTTTTGAATAAAGGAGCAACGTCAACTTTGATCATCAATGAATGTGTTTGTGTATTTTCTTTCTAATTTATGTGTAATTAGTTGTTACTTTATTCGATTGTATGTTTCAATAATCTTTAGTGTGCAAAATTTATGAATGGATTCTTGATTATTTTAATTGATGTATTGATATATATATGTAGCACAAATTTTAAAATATTAGTAAATATATCAGTTAAGATAGTCAATTTTAAATTGATTAATAATTATTATTATGCATGAGTGATTTCTTAGATGTATTTTTATGTGTGTGTGAAATATCTACCTCAAATAAATCACTATATCAAGCCATAATCTCCAAATAAAGGGTGTGAAATAGTTACCCTAAAAGGAGAGACCTTTATTTGAGGCTTGTGAATTTCTTACATCTTTATTTCCTTAGAATTCATAGTTGTGTCTGATTGTGTGTGAACAACTACTGTTATCAATAGGCATAGGTTCTAAGCGCACTTGTCATTTTAGAAGCTAGTCAGGGAAGTAATTCCTAAAAGTCACAAAATATTTATTTTATACCTTACCTTTCCCTCCCTTTTTGAGTTTATTTTATATCTACCCACTCTAGATTAGTAACCAGCCACCCATCCAACTCGCATAGGGATTCACTACCCTTATTAGGAGCCATGCCTCCATCCAAAAACATTTTCAATAACCTAAATTCCTTACCTACTATTACATTTATAGGTTTTAATAGACCACATAAATGTAACTCATGCCTTGGAGTGGATTTTACCTCCATTGAGATCATAAAACATTAGAGGCTACCTTGTTAAGGATATGGTGTGCATAAAACCCACATCAACACATGCCACTAGCTTGTTAAGTAGATGGACTAAATCTAAATAAAGGCTTGATTTTAAAAATTATCCATTTTTAAGAGAGGGTTGGTTCCATCTAGATTGATTTAGTATTAGCTGATGATATTAACTAAAACTAATAAATTCAACCTATGTACATGTCGACTACACTGAGAGTATAGATATGTATATGCAGGATATTGAGAAAGATTGAAACAAATATAGAGGTTATTATAGGTGTGTAATAATTTAATATAATAGAGGATAAAATGTAGATGATTATGTATAGTGAACTTGTCTTTGGTATGAATATCTAACTGTGTAGGTCATTCAATATCAAAACTTGAAATAATGTGTAGTCAATGTCCATAGATTGACCATTTTAATCTAAAATTGAAATTTTGAAATGTTGAAAGAGAAATGAAAGAGTACACCTATGTGCTAGTGAAAATAATGTTTCCCTTGCAACTTGTTGGAGATGACATTTTATTGTTAGAACATTAGATAGTGTTGTGTTTCCCTATTAAAGCTCATGGAGAGTTAGAGTGATTATGCCCTAAATTTATCTATGTAGGCCCTTAGGTTGCGAAGATAACATATTCCAACCCTCATAAATGTGGGGATAAGTATGTGTCAACCCTAATTTGGATGTGGATCCTAGTTGGATAGATAGATTTAAGAATATAGAAATGATAACTCACAGGGGTGATAATCTAATCTATAATAGACCAATTAAATGCTAAATTCAAATACAACATATATTAAATTTATTAAACTAAGATAGGCTAATAATAGAAAGTATAACTATGCTAGATATGGAAATGACAAAGAAATAATGTATTTAGCTAGTTATAATGGCAACATGATTTTGGATATAAAACAAGTAGGAATCACACTAGAAGAGGATATTGAAATAGTTACCAAATTATGTATTGAGATCCTATAGATCCATAGACGCCAGTGTCAACCTTGAATGTTAACATTGATGTTATTTTATAAACTAGATGTAGGTGTTTTATATAAAATATCTATTGGAAAATCATGTATCCACATGGATGCTTCTAGGTTTGTGTTTTCCTTCACTCTAGTGCATTTATTTCTAGGTCATGGACTATTTCTCCTCATGAAATGGCAAAACCCTAATTCTTCATCTTCATAGTGACCTTAGAAAAAAAGAGTTAGTGGGCTCACGGTATCAAGATAACCCTAAATACCCCTATATCAATGGGTATTACCTACATAGACACTACTCTAAATAAGGCCTTATATTGATGTAGTTCTCCCCTAATGTGTTGGCTTGTATGTGCACAAGGGTGAAATATGTGGAAATCAAGTGCAATAATGACCTAGTTTGTAATAAGGAAAATTAAGCACTTGGGCTACTCCTTCAATAATTTGTACCTATATATGTGTATTCCTTATGAACTATATGGAAATAAGAATAAATAGGGAAGCATTTATCAATTGACTATTCTTTGAATGCTCCTTGGTATAAATGATAGGTAAGGAATGAATGAGGAGTGATTGTGAATATATATTAATCCTATCATGAAATATATTACGTTAATCACTTAGGATGACCATTAAGATATTTTTCATTTGAAAATTAGATGACTTTAGGGCACTATACACATGTTTTAGGGTAGGACACTAATGTTGATGCAGGGGTCTAGGACCAAAGCTTGTGTCTTGGTAGTTAAAAAATAGGTATAAGCTTGGAACATATATGGGTATAAGATAATCATATTTTAAGCATTATGGGAAAGATAGAAGGTTTATATCATAAACATAATACTGGTCATACCAAGAGAGGGGCCAAGGAGCATAAGATATAGTAGATGTGAGACATTCAAAAGTGGAAAAGGTAAAAAATAACCAAGGTATTAGTTTTACATATGTATAAGACTAAGGTTATATATAATTAATAAATATCTTCTATATATTCCCCCCTTAATCTAGTAATAAAATTGTTGGGTTAAAGAAGAAGAAATGTTTACCTGGGTGTGTATAACATACCTTGCCTTTGAGTGAGCCTAAATTAAGTGATTTTCTAGTGGATGACTTGAAACCATGAACATGTTACAGTATATAATTAGTGAACATAGTTTGAAATTGAAACCATTGATAATATTTAAATTGGAAGATCAAGGTTTAGGAATACACTTGTGTATTGATGGAATAACCTTGCCTATTGTCAAGTTGATTTCAAAATATGTATCATTGTAAAGCTCTAGAATTAATATTAGTAAATATATATATAAATTTGTAAAGTGTATATATAAATATGGATAGAGAGATATTTTAAGGCACATGCCCTTAATCTTGGAGAAAATGTGAGTTGCCACTTAGTAGTTGAGATTAGCTCAATCGTGTAACCCAATCATAATTATAACCTAGTGATCATGAGTGAAAAAAACTAACCCATACCATATATTTGGTGAGGATGGATGATTTAATAAAGTCTAACCAATAAAATTAGCAACATTAATTGATTTTAGTCACCTCAACCATACCAAAATCAAATGAACTATTGCATTAGATTAGCTCAATATAGTCCATAATAATATGACCTGGTGGGTGATGATAGTATATAAAAGAGTTTTGAAATCTGAAATTGATTTATCTTTTGAAATATTATGTGCACATTTCATATCATATGCACCTTAGATATGTCTCATGTTGAAACTATGTATAACAATGGTACCAATGTATAAAATTCTACCACAAATGTGTATTTGAATCATATGAATATGATTTGGATAATCTACGATTTTTCATAAGTGTGTGTAGCATGATAACATATCATTTCCCCATTATATATGAATAAATATAAAAATTGATATAAGTTTTAATGTGGAGGATATGTTTCAAAAACATTCCCCCATTGAATTTGGGTGTGCCAAATACTAAATAAGTGCAGAGAATATCTTTCCAAAGCATGCCCTCACTCAATCTAAAAACTATGAAAATGTGGAGAACATGCCTCTATGACATGCCCCCTCTAATATTCCCCTATTTAATATGAGGGATGATAAGAAATGGTAGTTACCTCACCTCAAAAATAGAATACAACTAAATAATAAGTGAGTGAAACCATGTAGCATATAAAATAACATGTCTAAGTAAATGTATCATTAAAGAGAATAAAACAATGTGATCACATTAAGGCCTAAGATGAATGATAAATATCATGGAAACATGTAGATAGAAATAGGACAAGATCAACAATCAAACAATCACACACATAAGATCAAACAAAAGCAAGTCAACATACAATGGTCCTAAAAGATTGCAAACAAGGGGCATGTTCAAATGATGCACAATTAAAGATACATGACTTAGTTAGATGTGCACAAAATCAAGAATGACATAATAAAATGTCCATATAAAAAATAATGACATATATCTGTGTGTGTGTGTGTGTGTGTGTGTGTGTGTGTGTGTGTGTGTGTGTGTGTGTGTGTGTGTGTGTGTGTGTGTGTGTGTGTGTGTGTGTGTGTGTGTGTGTGTGTGTGTGTGTGTGCGTGTGCGTGTACGTGTGCATGCACGCGTGCATGTGCATGTGCATGTGTGTGTGTGTGCACGCATGTGCATGTGTGTGTGTGTTTGTGTGTGTGTGTGTGTGTGTGTGTGTGTGTGTGTGTGTGTGTGTGTGTGTGTGTGTGTGTGTGTGTGTGTGTGTGTGTGTGTGTGTGTGTGTGTGTGTGTGTGTGTGTGTGTGTGTGTGTGAAACAAAATAAATAAAGGCATGGGAAACAAAACAAAGGAACATATTCAAATTATTGAATAAGAAATATAATATCAAGGTAAGATGGTCAAGGAAGTGCATAAAGGAAACCATAAGTAACTAGTATGAACATATCATAGTATCCCATGTATCAAATGTGTTAAATAAAAATGTTAAGTTCATAGAATATTAAGTACCCTATGAAAGATATAATCATGGTTAAAGACATGGATAAGTACATTTAATCTAAAAATGATAGTGAAACATGATCATTGAACCATATAACATGTGAGTATCAAGATCAAAGAAACATATGCCCCCAATGTCCACATGACATAAGTAGAGGGAAAACCCAACATCTAAAATAAGAATAGATCATGTATTTGTGTATTTCTATATCACACTCAAATATAAGTGTGAAATACATGTGTATGTAGAAGTAACTGGTATGTTATCCATCAATATGGAACTAACACATATATTCCAAGGATCTAATAAAATATGTAGATGCCAAAAATAGTTTTAGATTTGTGAATGTTTTTTATTTTTTTGGTATTTTTATAATATGTGAATCTTTTAAACCTTAAGTTGGATCTTTGACATTTTTTTCATCATGATTAGATAAGTTGAAAAGGTACATAACATGTTCCTCCTCATGATTTACATATTTAGTATAAGAACTAATGCTATCATTTGGAATATGTATTAATTTTATTTCATGGGAAAAAGAAATACCTTATTAATTAGGATCAATTTAATCTTCCATTTAATATAGCCAAAATCTTCTAAATGTAAATGAGTGTAATTCAGCATGGGGTAAAACCCATATTTGTTTAAGGACAGCATAAAGACCACAAGAAATAGGAATAACAAAGAAACCCGATGAATCTTTTTGTTTCCCCTTATCATATAGAACTTTAACATGGCACCCAAGTTGTGAAAATTATTTTCACTATAATAGTTTTCTAATTTTTTAGTATCAATGTGGTTATGCCAAAATTAAGAACCACTCATGAATAAATTAATTGTTAAATCTTGGTGACATGAAGTCTTTTTATGTCATTCCCCTTGGGATTCTTGCATTAGAAATGGACCTTAGATTGGCCACATGTTAAGTAAAATTTACAAACTGGTCATCTAGATATTAGCAATACCGCATTTTTTTCATAATTCTCCTTAGGTAATTTATCTCCTTCCTTTGTCTGAGGGATAAAATTTTTGTATTTTAAGGGTGGTATGTTAAGTTCCTTTATATGATTAATTATGAATGAGTTATATATATGCAAATCATTATATAAATGGGTAAATGACTCATATTTTTTATGTAATGATCTTTACTTTAATAGGGAAAGAAACCTTTTACTAAAAATAAATTTCAATTCTAAATCTAAGGGTCTAAATTCTATCTCATATGATGTACTTTTGAATCAAATAATATAATATTGAAGGGATCCATCATCACATTACTTGAAATTATGCAAATGTTCTAATATAAGTTTTGGCACTTTGTGGATATTGAAATACCTGAATAAATCATCTTCTAATTATTAAAAATTAGTTAAGTACCTTTTTGGTAGGTTATAAAACCATTTTTTAGCCTCGTCAAAAATGCTCATGTGGAATGCTTTTAGCAATAATTTGTCAAGTTTTTCCCATTGACCAAAAGAATGTACATAGTTAATCATGTGGTTGAATTGGTCATTATGAATCAAAAGTAGGTAAATTTGGTAGCTTAAAATATTATGGATAAGGATATTCAAGTATAGATTGTGAAAGAGGTCTAGTTTTAAATGAATCCACATTTACAATAGTGTAATCTAAATCCATTTGCATTTAAAGAATATAAAACTATTTTTGAATATATTCAATAGTGGCTATCATAAAAATAAGATATTCAATGTTAATGGTGGTTTTTGTCATAGGTGATATCATTGGTTCTAACCCAACACTATTTTTTAATCTAGGCATATGAGTATCATTATCCTCATTGATAACAAGTGTAAGTTCATGATCAATAAGTTTAGGATATTTTGGTAGTGGTATTGAGAATTTGAATTTTGGAACTTTTGGTATATCATTTTAATAGCTTGGACCATTGGAATAATTTGTTTCATTAAATTTTTGTAGGGATATGACAATTAGAGCTTGAGGAATCTTTGGTAAAGGCACCTTTTTTGGTATAGTAGTGAATTTTGGTGTAAATGCATTCTTTGGAAGATAAAGATCCTTTAATTTATATTCCTTGGTCAATATTGGTAATAGTTCCATATTTGGAACATTATGAGAACTTTTCACTTTATGTTTATAATGATTTATTCTTCTTGATGGCTTAATGTTACCTGGTAAAGAAGCCATGGTCTCTTGGTTAACCTTTCAAAAAATATATATATCAAATGAAGGTAGGAAAGAGTCATCACTTTTAACTAGGGGTAATATTATTTGGAAATGTTGGAACAAGAGGGGTTTTGATCAATGATCTTGAAGGAACATCCCATTTATAATTTGTTTGAAAATTCTTCATGTTATCCTTATGGAGTTGGTAAAAACTATGAGGATTAAATGAAGGAACACTTTTTCTATGTGAAACCAATTATTGTGTATAAGGTAAAGGTAAAAGATTTTGATCTTCCTTAAGATGGATCAAATTATTTTATGAGATGGTGGGATAATTGACCTCATTATAGGGATATAAACTACCACCATTTAAATCTTTGATATTATATGCTTTAGCACTTGGAAGAATGCAAGAGTAATAAAATTTGATTCCTTACTTAAGGGAGAGTTGGAGCATTTTATAATCATAATCATTAAATAAATAAATATCATACATGATGAGAGAGATAAAGAATTAAAAAATCAGGACAAATCATGATATTAACATATAAAATATAATGTTGATGTAATAATTATGCTCAGAGATCAGGTTCACCAAATGTTTAACCCTAATTTAAATGTGGATCTTTCTTGGGTAAACAAGCTTAAGAATATATAAATATCAATGTAAAATGGTGACAATTAGATCTACAACAAGCTAATTAAATGCTAAAATCAGATATAACATATTATGAATTTACTAAATTGAGATAGGCTAAACATAGAAAATATAACTATGTTATATGTGGAAATGAAAATGAAATAATTCACTTAAGTAATTCTAATGTTAATACATCTATAGATCTAGAATAGGTCAGAATCAGACTAGAAGATGATTCTAGAATAATCGCTAAATTCTTGTTTGAATGCCTATAGAGCCATGGACACTATTGTCAGCCTTAGATGTTAGTGTTGATGTTACTATCTAAACTAGACATAGATGTCTTATATGTAATACCTACTAGAAAAGGTTGCGACACCCTGGATACTTTTGGATTTTTATTTACATTCACTCCAGTCAATTCATATTTGGTCTATGGACTACTTCTCCTCATGAAATGGCAAAACCCTAATTCTTTATCTTCATAGTGATCTTCTTAAAAATTGGTTAGTGGGATAATGATGTTGATCTAACCCCAAATATCCCTATATAAATGGGTACTACCTACATAGACACTACTCTTAATAAGGCCTTAAACTAATTTAATTCTCCCTTAATGGGTTGGCTTGTGTGTTCACAAGGGTACAATATATGAAAAGCATGTATAATAGTGACCTAGCTTGTAACTTGGACAATTAGGCTCTTGGGTTACTCCTTTAGTACTTCATACCTATAGATGTGGAATTGATATGACTAATATGGAAATAGGAATAAATAGGGAAGCTTTGATATGACTAATGTGGTATGAATGTTAGGTGAGGAATGAATGAGGAGGGATTGTGAATATATAATACTTTAATCAATAAATATATCACATAAATCACTTAGGCTAACCATTAGGATACGTTTCAATTTCAAATTAGATGAATTTAAGGCACTGAACACCTACAATAGGGTAGGAAACTAGCATCAATACAAGGGTCTAGGATTGAAACTTGTGCCCTAGCTATTAGAAAATAGGTAGAGTCTCATCACCTATAGAAGCATAAGATAAGTATATTTTAAGCATTCTAGGAAAGATGGAAGGTTTGGGTCATCAATATGAGACTAGTCAGACCAAAAAATAGGTCAAGTGACATAAGATAAAGTAGATGCAATACTTTTGGAAGTTAGAATGATCTAGAACTAAGAGGAACAAACAAGGTCTAATTTTTTTAAGTATATAAGACTGAAGTGATATAGAATTCATAAATATCATATACAACATGTAATATACTAACCCAAATAACTATGTAGGAAAAGAGGGAACCACATGATGGGTTTTCTCAAAGAAACTAAATCAATCACTATAGATGGCTTATAGATTCAATTGTATAGTTTTACTCAACTTTACTCTATGTAAATAAAATACATAATTTGAAATGGAATGAAGAATGTTAATTCCCCCATCATGAATGTAGGTTTTATTTTATAATTTCACTCAAGTTTTATCAATGTATAATAAATGCATGATGAAAGGGAATGAATAGTGTTCATACCCCATCATAACCACATATCTAATAATTGTGAAGTGAAATGACAACCATTTTTAATTTAAATTTAAACTATGTTATTGTGTATATGCATGAACCAATATCATGCCCCCTTAATTTGTACTAGTTGATATAAAATGTTATACATTTATATGTTGAATTTTGAGAACCTATATCCTTAATGTATGTGTATGTGAAAACCTATAATTTATTTTCATGTAAATTATTTCCATATAACCTATGAATTTACATCCAACTATGTATTAATTTATACTCAATTATCTATAAAGTTAGTGCATATGCATGGAATATGCCCTTGTAATATGGAATAACGTGCCAATATATATTATGTTTCTAATACATATAATAATTTAACCATTATAAATATATGAATTATATATTTTGATTTGATTTTTTTTCATGAAGGCTAATGTCTCTTTAACAAACCCAATGTAATGCCCACTTTTTTAGATGAGGGATGTGTCATATAAGTGACTCATATCAAAATAAGAGTTAGCTGTATCATGTCATTTATAAATATAACATCATGTAATAACATGTTAATGTGTGGGTAACCAGGAAGCAATTCAAAATAAAATGAATAACATGGAAAAGTAGATGAGGGATATTCCTATCAAACTCAAAGACTATGAGAACAATCTAAGGGAACTCATTAAGGAAAGCAGAATGAAGATGGAGGAGGTAACCTCTAGCATATGTGTAGCTGCTGTAAATATTGGAAAATGAGCAAATGAGGAAATCAAATCCTTGGAGGGGCCTAGCAAGAGAACAAGACAGAGTTCAAGAAAGAAATCAATGCAAGAGGGTGCTATGTTGGTGGCTACTGCCATACAGGACACTGATGTGAAAGGTAAGGAAGTAATGAAGATGATTTTGGAACTAGAAGAATAGGTCCATTGAGTACTAACTGTCCTGGTTCTTTTAGTTGGATGTAATATCTGGTTCCATTTTTTGGTTTTTGTTTTCTTATCACTATGGAGTTTCCCGGTCTCTATAAAACCTAGGGTTAGTCTTTTTTTTTCTAGATTAGTGGTTTTAGGCCCATGTAAAACCTATTTTTGATACTTCTTTGAAGTAGGTTTTAGGCTTCACCTGTGGATGTATTTGTTATATCCTTCTCCCTATGTTTCAAGGTTTCAGGGTCCCTTTAAAACCTATTTTTACCTTAATCTAAAACATGTTAACATGTGGAGAATATGTCATTATAGTGATCTATATTTCAATCAATTCATATATGTAACATATGTAATGCAGAGCATATAAGTGTCATGTATAGATAGATGTATAAATTAATCATGTAGTAGTACGATCATTGAATAAGACTACACAACAAAAGTGAATAATATAGATCATGGCACCAATAAATGTCAAAACTATCAACAAGCCCAAAAATATCAAAGTGTTAGTCTCACACATAAAGTAAATGTTCACATACAAGGTACATGATGATATTATAAAAAATAAGGCCAAATGTCACACACAAGGCACATAAATATATCACAAATAATGGACATAAAACATGTTGTATTAAACAAGGATAAAGTCTACACACAAGGGAAATACATTTTTTCACATTAAATAAGGCCAATGGCCACACATAAGGGACATATATATGTTTAAATCAAGGCCAAAGGGCCACACACACTAGAAAAACACAAATTATCCTATTGTGTAAGCGAGTAGTAACATCAATGGTACATATAATAAATAAATATTAGTCTACACCATCAATATGTATCAATTCCACATCATAGTATAATAACATATCCTTATAACACTTTGTAAGATATGAATAACTAGAAGGACATGTGTAAGAAATATAGGTAGATAAACATGGTATAAGGTTATATAAATATTTAACCTATAATGGTGAAATTTGTGGAATAATAAGCCTATAGTATTAACATGGTCATTGGGTAGAGAAGTCCAAAATCTATATGTCTATGTGTAATGCGTATATCCTATATGACATTGATATAATATGAAATGCATGTGTATGAAAATAATATGTTATCTACCAAACATGTGATAAATAACATATTAAAATAGTGTAATGTAATTATCATGCCATGCTCAAGTCCTTATTTTATTTTATTTTGAATATTTATATATATGTTTTTATTTTATTTCAAAATATTTAAAATTATGTGTAATATAAATTCAAGTTCATGATGTTCATAGGGTTCCTCACATGTTTCCATTCTAGTGTAGCTAATCAATAGGCTCCTATACCAACCTTATCGATAATCACAAATGGTCACAAATAATTTGGATTAAATTTTCATTTGTTCTCCTTATATACATTAGTGTTATTATAATTATGCTTTAATACCAAGTATCTAACTTGAAATTCATAGTTGGGAACTTTACTTCCTTATGCTCTCTTGATAGATCTTGGTAGAATTTGAGATGTTTTATACTCCATATGCACCTGTCATCTAATAGTTATAATTCATGTAATTATTTGTCCCAATATTTTTTATCCTTCATAAAATATTTAAAATAAACACATGAATATTTTATATATAAATCTAAAGCTAGCACTAATTTTGTTATATAACAAAGAGAGTAAAGTGTAGTCTTGGTGTATAGACACTTTTTTGATATGCCCAAAGTGGATAAATAATTTGATTGTGCCAATATTCACCATGCTTGGTGATTGTTTTGATTAATATTTTAAATTATTTTATTTTTTAATTCTAATTTTCCATTTCCTTATGGATAATATGGTGAAGAGAAGGTACGATTAATCTTGAATTTAACACATAATGTCTTAACTATGTTATTATTGAATGAAGATCCATTATTTGTGACAATGACAGGTGGTAGTCCAAATATTTAAATGATATTCCTCATAAATAATTTACATGTATATTCCCCTATATTTTATGATAATGGTATGAACTATACCCATTTTTTAGAGTAAACCATAGCTATAATAATGAATTTATGTCCCTCTAGTGATTATGAAATTATCTTTCTGATTAAGTTAAATTCCCAAAGGGATAATGACCATGGTGAAACAAAATGTTTTAATTATTGTGATAGGTATGATTTTAAATTACTATGTTCTTGAAATTATGGGCATAACTTATCATGCTCTTTTAATTCTTTTTCCACTATAGGACAATAGTACCCTTGTCTCAAGAGTTTTTAAGAAATTGTTTTTTATTGAAATGACCTTTGCCTTCACTTCCATGTACTTGCAATAAGATAATTTTAGCCTCGTCATTCCTAAATAAACAAATTAGTTTTCCCTAAAATTATATTTTAAATGATTAGTTTTAAAAGTTACAACTAAGACAACATTGAATTTCGGAGGCGTGGGAATGGCTGCAAGCGGTGGTGGAAACGGCGGCCCGTCGACAGGCCCCAGGACAGAGGCAGAGGCACCTGGGGCGAGCTCTCATGGCCAAATCAATTTTTACACCAGCGAGCACTCTAGGCTCAACAAAATCAATGGGTGTCTTCTGAGAAGCCAAGATCGACCTGTTTTGGTCATTCCCCAGGCAGCTGTTCAAGAGGATGTAGAATACCTGTCATCACACACACTCATTTGCAAATTTCTGGGTATCAGGATCCCTTTGGCGGCTCTAGAAGCCTGGATTCACCACTCCTGGGCCATTGAAGGAGACTTTGACATTATGTTGGCTGGAAATGGGTATTTTCTGGTAAGTTTTTCATCTGTATCTGACAAAAATCATATTTTTGAAGGAGGCCCTTATTTCTATGAGAGGGTGGGCCTATTCCTTAAACCCTGGCATATCGGTTTTAATTCAGCTGATGAACTCCCAGCTTGTGTTCCAGTCTGGGTTCGTCTTCCGTGGCTTCCGCTTGAATTCTGGCAGGAGGATATTCTCAGGCAGATTGGGGCTATGTTGGGTAAGCCAACGGCTATAGCACACCAGTCACTAGATAAGAAGATCATTTCGTATGCTCGTATTTGTGTTGACATAGACTTAAATAATCCGCTACCAGATTCCTTATAAATTTGTATGGGTTCTCTATCATGGATTCAACAGCTTGACTACGAATCCATTCCCTTCAGGTGCAGAGTTTGTCATGTATATGGCCACCTGCACCAGCAGTGTCCTCAGGCGGCCAAAGTTAATGAATTTGGCTCAGATTTTCAAATGTCAAAGGCAGCTGATGGTAGGAAGGAAAATGGTCATAGAACTCAGGCCGAAAACACTAAATCTCTTCCTGATAAACTAGGCAAAGGTAAAAATGTAAGTATTTCAGGCTTGGCGCAAGGGCCAGGAGACCATTTTCAAACAGGGATGGACGGTTTCATACCTGCCAAAAAGAGAGCAAGAGGACGTAGACCAAGACGTGGGAATGCTGATAGACAAGTGGACCTGGGCTTTAATAGATTTGAGGCTCTTGACTATATGGCTATAGAAGATGGCATCCCAATGGAAGAGCAGGGGATAGAGATAGAGCAATCTGGTCAGTTTTTAGATTGTAACGCAGCCCCAAATTTACAGGATCAAGTGCCTCTTGGCTGCTCTCTGCAGCAGGAAAGAGGCATGGTTGAGGAACAGTGTGAGTTGCCTGTGAAGGAAGCCAGATGGGCGGATTTGGTTAAAGAAGGGGAGTTTGGGAAAAAAGAAAAAGGGTCCAGCAGTGCCCTTGGACTTATGCAAAAACAATTTAAGAAAGCAAACTCGGCTGCTCCTTCCAAAGCTAGAAGAAGAAAGGACCAAGATAGGCTGAAAATTACTGGTGACTTGCTGGTGGAAGCTGGGGTTGTCAAAACCTTGGATGAACATTTTCCCCACCCCACCCAATGATTGTGTTATCATGGAATGTTAGGGGATTGCATAGCGCCCCTAGAAGAAAAGCTATGAGTAACCTGGTTCGGGATAATTTTCCAGATATTTTTTGCATTCAGGAGACTAAATTATCGGTTGAAGCCTTTACTGATTGTATGTCAAATAGTTGGCCTAGAGGACAGTGGCAATGTATTGGAGCATGTGGTAGTGCTGGAGGTTTAGCTATAAGATGGGACCCAAGGAAAATTCTACCTACTCATTGGATGTCAAGCAATTCAGCTCTAACAATGATGGCTTCTTCTCTTGAGTCCGAGGAACAATGCTTGATCACCAATGTTTATGCACCTGTTGATATTGATGGACAATTGCAGCTATGGAAGCACATTCGTTACATCCGATCATGTCACCCATTCCTGCCTTGGATTGTGGCTGGTGATTTTAATGCGGTACTAAGTCTTGAGGAGAAGAGAGGAGGATTGATTAGGCTTGGTCCTTCTGCTGAATGTCTTCGCCATAATGTGGAATTGCTGCGCTTATCGGATGTTAGACCCTCAAATGGGCTATTCACATGGAGCAACAGAAGAACAGGTAATGCTGCCATTTCTGAACACCTGGATAGATTTTTAGTTTCCTGCTTTTGGCAATCTAGTGCTATTTCCATCAATTCTAAAATTTTGGACTGGAGGGGTTCTGATCACTGGCCTATCAAGCTATCTATTGGCTATATTGATAGGCCCAAAAAGCCTCCTTTTAAATTTTAGATGATGTGGCTTAGAGACACTTCACTCCATGATCTCATGGCTCAGTGGTGGAGAATGGGGGGGCCTCCATATGGTACAGCCATGTATGCCTTTCTAAAAAAGCTCTAGTTTGTGAAAAGAAAGTTGCAGGGCTGGAACAGGACTTGTTTTGGAAACTTGCAATGCAAGAAAAAGCAGGCTCAAGGACAGCTGGATGAAATAACCAGGCAAATAAGAGACTGTGGATTCTCGGAAGATCTTCGCTCTGAGGAAGCTAGAGCTGCCAATGCTTTAGCAGAATGGGAACTTTGGGAAGAAATTTACTGGAAGCAGAAAGCCCGCAATGACTGGCTTCAAGAGGGAGACAAAAACACAGCCTTTTTCCATAAGTCTGTGTAGGCTCGGCGCAATGGTAATTTTATCACCTCTCTTGTTACTCAGGATGGAACTGTCTTAACCTCTTCCCAAGCTATTAGTGGAGAAGCTGTCCGGTATTTCTCTGAGCTTTTTGCTAGTGATCCGGCGCCAAACGAAGGGGCAGAAAATACTGTTATATCATGCATTCCTAGATTAGTAAATGAGGAAATGAATGAATG
This sequence comes from Torreya grandis, assembly GCA_037957365.1. Taxonomy (NCBI): domain Eukaryota; kingdom Viridiplantae; phylum Streptophyta; class Pinopsida; order Cupressales; family Taxaceae; genus Torreya; species Torreya grandis. Next base: position 1,835,104 of record JARHVA010003707.1, read on the forward strand.
CCTTTTGTAGCCAATTGCTTTGCTGGAAGTGGAAGAGATTGTCTTCAGCATGAAGAGAGGTAAAGCCCCTGGCCCTGATGGTTTCCCAGCTGAATTCTTTCAAGATTTTTGGGATATTATAAAACAAGATCTAATGGAGGTGGTTCAAGAATCGTATTCAAGCAGAGCAATGCTTAGAGCCTTGAATGCTATGTTCCTGGCACTTATCCCAAAAAAGGAACAGGCTGTTAATTTGGAGATGTATAGGCCCATTGCGCTTTGTAATGTTATTTACAAAATCATTTCAAAAATTATAGCACAGAGATTGAAAGGTCTCCTCTCGGGCCTTATTTCGGAAGAGCAAGGGGGCTTTGTTGCTGGAAGATAGATTTTGGATGGAGTGGTTATCGCTGCTGAAGTAATCCACTCTATGAGCACTTCTTAGGAGAAGGCTATGTTTATAAAGCTAGATCTTGCCAAAGCCTACGACAGAGTTAGCTGGAGATTTCTGAGCAAAATCCTCCTTGCTTTTGGTTTCAGTCAAGAGTGGATCAGCTGGGTTTTCAGTTGTATTACAATGCCTTCCTTTTCGGTTCTTATAAATGGAGCTCCTACGGAGCTCTTTGGTGCTTCGCGTGGCCTTCGACAAGGAGATCCGCTTTCACCATATTTGTTTATAATTATGGCCGAGGGGCTTGGGAGGCTCCTCAAATTTTGGGCCTCTCAGAATACCTTACAGGGATGGAATTGGGGAAATGGGATCACGACCTTGACTCATTTACAATTCGTAGATGACACCATTTTAGTAGGTAAAGCATGGATCTGCGAAGCGGAGGCTTTCTGTCACACCCTTGATAATTACTTGGAGGCTTCAGGACAAAAGATCAATGAGCACAAGTCTTCTATTTTCTTCTTCAACACGCCAGATTCTATTCAGAGAAGAATAGCTGCCATTCTGAGATTCCAAATTCATACACTACCAGTTACCTACTTAGGCATTCCCATTGTTGTGGGGAGGCAGCCCAAGCTTTTTTGGCAGAATGTCTTGGATAAGCTAAGACGAAAGATCAGCCATTGGACCCATAGATGGCTGTCCACTGCAAGTCGTGTGATTCTTCCGCAATCGGTTATTCAAGCATTGCCGATTTACAGGTGCATGATTCAAACTGCCCCAGCCTACTTTCTCAAAGAGTATGATGGCCTTGCCAGGAGATTTTTATGGAGCGGGAATCTCCAAAAGACCAAGTGGAGCCTAATCAACTGGGAGACGGTGTGTAGACCAAAGCAGGGAGGAGGCCTGGGATTACGGTCAGCTATTTTGGGCAGCCAGGCCTTGGCTGCGAAGTTATATTGGAGATGGTGCTCTAATCAATCAGCTCTCTGGGCCAAAATTTTGACTGCTAAGTACTTTCCTGATACTGCACCTCAAGACATTTCTAGATTTCCTCTTGAGGGCAGAGGCTCGATGGTTTGGAGTACCCTTAAGGCTGGTGCGCAGTTAGTGAAGCAGAATCTCTTCTGGGTGTGCAACAGTGGATCTGAAGCTTTGTTCTGGGAAGACTCTTGGGATGGTAAGCCTCCCCTGCTGGTCACACATCCTCACCTTCAGCCTTTTGCTGAAATCTTTCTCGCAGCGGGTTGGAACACCGTGTGGCATTATAAGGAGACTATCAGCATGGGATTGGCTATTGGATATAGATGGAAAAATTCTTCTGACTGGCCACCGGGAGGATCTGCTGAGGATAGAAATGAGCTTCACCATATCCTGGAGTTCAGAGGATGTAGTTCTGTTCAGGGGTGTGATGTCTTTGCCTGGGGAGGAGATGCGTCTGGACAATACTCTGTTTCATCTGGATACACGCTCTTGGTTAAACAAATTTTCAATGTTGAGCAGGTTCTATGGGGGAAAAAAGTTTGGAATCCGATTTCTTGGCCCAAATGCAATTTTTTTCTGTGGACCCTGACACATAACAAATGTCTCACTTGGGAAAATTTATGTAAACGTGGTTTTCAAGGGCCATCTGTCTGTATTTTCTGTTATAGCAGTGAGGAGACAGGGGAACATCTATTTTTCCAATGTCCCTTTGCTAAACAGGTTTGGCACCTGTGGTGGTCTACCTGGGGCGCTCCATGCTGCCATGTGCATTCGCTGTGCAAATTCTGGAACAAAATCGGGCCTAGTTCTGCTAGGAGTTCGCTGCTGCAAAAGACATGGGAGGTTGGTCCTTCTTTTATCTTATGGAATTTGTGGTCAGAAAGAAACAAGAGAATATTCAGGGGTGAGCGGCTTGAGTGGAGACAACTATGGTCAAAAATCTTAAATTCTTTGCAGGAGACTTTGCACGCCAAGTGTCTGAATGGAGCTGATTTGGACGCTGAGGAGGGTAGTCAACTTCAACGGCTGGGCTTAGTTTTAAATCCTGGCAATGAGTTAGCGTTGGCTGGTGGTGTGCAACCAAGAAACAAACACAAGGCATGGCCTGTTAATAGAGATGGGCGCTGGCAGCGACCTGAGCCTGGGATGATCAAAGTTAACACGGATGGATCCTCCCGGGGTAACCCAGGTGAGGCTGGAATAGGAGGTGTTGCTCGGGATAGCTCTGGAAGAATCCAGTTTCTCTTTTCAATTTACAAAGGCTGTCATACTAACAATATTATGGAAGCCATGGCGGTTCTGGAAGCTTTGAAACTCTGTTGTCAATACGGATGCCACAATGTTATCTGCAAATCAAACTCGCAAGTTATGGTTAATTTGCTGAACAATGATTTGGCAGGTAAAGTGGATTGGCATCTTAATCTCATTGTTCTTCAGATCAAACAGTTAAGTATTTTATTGAATTCCATTGCTTTCAAACATATTCCGTGTGAATGGAATGGCGTTGCTGACCGTCTTGCCAAATGGGCTTTGGAAAAGGGATCCATGTGGAGCGTTACTGATCTGGGAATGCTCCCAGCTAGTATGTATCAGGAGATGGTTCAGCTGATGAACCAGGAAAATGATTTGTAATCTGGTTTTTCAGTTTCTTTTAATAAATTTTTACCCCTGTTAAGTTCAAAATTATATTTTAAATAAATATACTTTAATAATAACATAACACATTTCTTCACATTTTAATTTACATATATCATCATGTGTATAATTATTTTGATATAAAATTTTGTGTAAAGAATTATATATATCACTATACCATTCTAAATTTAATGCACTACAAGTAACTTATAGGACCTCAAGAGTCTATAATTATGTTATAGATACTAATTAATTTTTTATCTATAAAATAGTAAAAATTAAGTGATTATCATTAATGTTAATGGGAATAATATAAGTTTTACTAGCCATGGCATTACCATGTTAGTTGTCTTTTTGAGATGTGTTATGTATTAAAAAATGATCAAAGTATGTCTATAATTATTATACAATTTATTTATGTGGGATTTATTGTTTTTTTTTTTTTTTTGTATATTTATAAAACCTTATTAACCATCATATTATAATCCTCATATAACTTTTTTTATTCTATTTTTAACATGCATGTTTTTACACAACCTAAATATCAATGCTCATATTATGCTATTTATTTATACTTGAAGAGCCCAAACGATATGTAAATGTCATAGGTTGGACATAAAAATTAAATAATATGATTCCAATTTCAAAACATGTAGCACATTTATATCCATAAAATTACATGGTACAAATATCACAAAAATCATCATTTATTGATAGTGTGTCTATTAATAGAGATGCATCTAGTTGGTCTACAATAAATTGTCATTTAATAGATTTATAAGATATGAATTTTAGATCAAATTTCATGAGTAAATTTAAGAATTTATATATTCATCTTGATGATTATGATTTTAAAATAATAAATTTGATTAGATCTACCTTTGTGATAGCTTTTATCTCATTGTTGAGTATATAGTGTCACAACTTTTATGTACAAAAAACAAGGGCTAGGCATAACTTTTCCATCGTATTGTAATTTATTTAATAGTCCACAAGTGTAAAAATAATTTAATAAAAAATAATCTCTCTTTTATTATCATCATATTATGCCTATAAATACCTTAAGACATGATATATGGTTGAGATGTATAATAGTAAAGGTTCATCTATTTTTGGAGGAATGATAATAGGTTGATTAAGTAGATATTATTTAATTGCATCAAAAATTGTTCTAATTTAGGATAAACCCAAATTTGATGACTGAATGTGGAAAATATTATTATACACAACAAGAGGTATTTGTATCCTCTTAGTAATCTAGTGATAAAAACAAAGAAACATCTTACTGAGAACGAAAAAGATCACCTAGATAAACACACCAACTTAGCATGAACCAAATTGCAAACAAGAGAAAAGAAAGGAAACATAAAAATAGTGGGATTATAAAAGGAACTAGGCCAAATGAATAAATAAAACTAAAATTAGAGAATAATAAATATGATGGGGTCCTAAAAGGGACCCAAACCCAACAAAGCTCCTTGAAAGTATAAGCATTAGACCAAAGCTTTAGATGGGGGATTTTGGTCAGACTCCCTAAATATTAAAAAAAAACTAAGGAGGTTTCATATACTTCACTTACAACCAAATATGGGAGAAATGGATATTAACCTAGGAAAATGTATAAGATCCCCAAGGGAGCCCTTGAATAACTGGGTAGACTAGGATTGTAAATATACCCCCAAAACTAGAAAGGTACTTCAAAGGAAATCTAATAAGAGGATTTATATGTGAATCCAAATAGCCAACCAAGCCCCTATAAGGGGTATACTTGAATAAAATTTCAAAACCTTGAATACCAAATATGGACACAAGGCTTAAACCATGAAAAAAACTTGTTTTCTTGTAACTGATTTCCTCTCAAATAGAAACCCCAACCATTCAAATAATTTGATAAGGTGTCACCCTTATAAAAACTTTAATCCACCACAATATTATTATACGTAGATAACATACCTTTCATATTCATTACTATTTTATTATTGTTCCAAAAACCCCCTAAGTTTATTAAGCAACTATATCTATCCCACCTCTAGGAACCATAACAAAATACTTGCCCTTAGAGATTATTTGAAGACTAGAGCCACACTCCTTAGAGTATAAATACAATAAATATAAAATATAAGGCTCCCTTTCATAATAAATGTTCCAAAAGAGAATAAGGTATGGGTCCAAACTTAACAATAGCTAGTAGGGATCCAAAAATAGGGGAAATTCTAAACTAGGACATAGAGGAAATTGGGGAACCATTTCTACCATTTATTAGAAATTTCAATCCTTCCTAAAAGAGATTTTTTGTTGAGATCCAAAGAGTTTCATCTAATAATTAATAAAAATTGAATATGGAGATCCAAATAAAGGTTCAAGCACACCAAATCTAGATCTAACAACTCATTAGACTAGAATTGATTAGCAATATTATACCTCCTAGCAAAATCTTCATATAGGGACAAAAAAGAGCACAAAACCCACACTAACCAATGTTGTTTCTATAAATACCCTATAGAATAGATATAAAAGAGTATAAATAGGTATAATTGAACTCACCTTTAGGTATGTGGATCCTTCCATTAAATAATGTGTAGAGATCTCACTCATTGAGCACATTTTTGATCTAAATCACTTCTAAAAAGTTCCCAATTTTCTAGGTGAAATGTGCCCTATTAGGTTATAGAGACCACTAAAAGGAGCCATATTAAAAGGTGAATTTTATATACTTAGATCAAAGTATCCAAATAGACACATAAAATAAAAAAATATGGATGAATATTTCCCCTAAAGAAATCATTCAATAAAATGAGAAACATACACTTTGCTTGGAGTGTCCCACTCAAGGGATATTGGGTCATCTTACTGAATAAAATTGTAGCTTTCCATAGAGTCAGAAACCACCATCATCATGTAAGTAAAAACTAGGTGAATTCCATTCAAAAGTAGAGGAGTTCCTCCCACAAGGTCGACATATCTTAGAAATTTTAAAAATTAATCCCTCCTAGTCATTCATGCACTCAAATCCACATAATAAGAACCAAACAAGCTAGGGGTCAAATCTTCTGGGCCTAAATATAAAGAGGACCATAAGGTAGATTAAACTCAAACAACTTATAATCCTTAAAAATCTACTATGAACCAAGGATATTTTATGTAAGTAACTAGTAGAATAATGATTTCCTCATATAGATCAAAGAGTTGATAGACACTAATGTTGAGCAGATCTAGAACATCCCATCATCCCATCATCATCATCATCATCATCATCATCATCATCATCATCATCTTTCACATCCCCAGAATTTGAATTCTCACTCCCACTCCTTTTTCATCTTATCATGCTAATTTTTTTATTGACACTTAGCATCACATTCAAATTGTGTCTTTCTTGAGTAATCATGTGAAAGGTTTTGCCTTATCAACTATTTTGGGCCATAAAACATCTTATTACCTACAATTTTCCTTATAATGATTATAGGTATATTAGTAATTTTGGTAGAGGCATGTTTAAAATAATTTTTTTGGATCTACTTTAATACCTCGATAAGAAATTATGTATCCCAATAATTTTCATGAAGATACCTTAAATGCACATTTTTTTGAATTTTGGCATACATTTTATTTCCATAATTGTTAACAAAAATAACAAATTTATAGCATGATCCTATTGCTATATTGATTTAGAAAGTAGATCATACATGTCGTTTTTGATTCTTGAATATGTATCATAGGTGCCTAGAGTGTTCAATAACACTTCTCATTGTATAATTCTAAGAATTCAACACATGAGTTACAAGTTGTGATAATCCTACTATCTATTGATGATATAGAGGCAAAAAAGTGGACTATTTCATAATATTTATAAATTTTGGTGGTTGGGAGCCACTATGGACAAATAACTGATCTATGAAAAGTATGAAGTATGTTATACTAATAATGGTTAATTATGATCAAGAACTAATTTAAAGAATAATTTAAGATGAATATTTACAATGAAAATTAAGCTAGAGTGATCTGGTTAAAAAAGGAGCAAAAGGAAAGTTGAGGTAGAGAAGAGATGTTTCTGATCTTCATTCCAAACATCATGCCAAAGTTAAAATATCATCCAAGCATAAACTTAACCAATATATGACATGAAGTAGAATAAGCTCAAATCCTAGCACACATCAGGAAAAAATTTAAGTAATGCAAGTAAGAACCAAGTTCACTTTAAAGATTCACTCCTGTAAGCAAACAACATTAGCCCAAATGCAAGAAGAGTAAGAAAATTAAACGAACCTAAGAACTTTCAACTAACCTAGAATTGGAAAAAATTAACATATCTAAATTTAAATGTACACACCAATAATTCATAAAATCCATTCAAATCTAGAAGCTAGAACAATCAAGTGAGAAAGAAGCCATGATAACAAATGATGAAAAAAAAATTGGAAAAACTTTGCATAATTCCTTGCTTATATTAATTTATCAAAAGTTTTAATTGGTTTTGGCTCTCAAAACTCCCTCTCATTTACAATTAAAAATACTCCTTTTATATATTTCAAGGAAGTATGTCAATTAGTCATATCCAATCACAAAAGTACAAGTGTTAGGACATATGTCCTTTCTGTAAATGTTTTAGAATACACTAGACTTTCCCTAATGGATTGATCTATAGGAAATGTGTTTCAAAACTCACACATGCCTTTATGAAGGAATATTATCTTTTCAAAATATACAATGTTGAGCTACAAAAATAATATTCCTATCTTAACTAACCTAGAGACCATTGTGCTATTATAGTCTTTTGCTTTCCCTATAAGATCTTCATTTTATAATGTTTTTCATTGATAATCTAGAGATCAATGATAAGTCTCACGAATAATTCCTTTTCTTGATCTTCTAGGTCCTTGAGATCCCTGTCAACCCTTTCTAAAAGTTGTTTGATGCCCCTAACATCTCTTAGATTTTATTCTAATGATAAAATTAGGCACATGACCTTGTTATCATCCCATGTCTTCCCTTATCCTTGATTCCTTACTTCTTATATGATTTGAATAGTTTTGTGTTTGAACTCCTCATCAGCTATTAGACCCAAGGGACTACGTATGGTAGGTTATTTGATCAAGCTATCTAATATGTGAAATATTTTACCTTATTTTTACTTGAAATCCTTATAAATGTTTTTTATCTACTTAGATCAGCTACTTAGGTCCTTGATCTTATCAATTAACATAACCATATTCATATTAAGGTGGCATAGGCTAACTATTTTGAATTTAGGTATTTTATTTCTAGTCAAGACCTTGATCAAATCCTTCACTAGGTAGCTTGAGGCATACCATTGGCCAACTTGGCCTATGACCTTATTTATTTGTTTACTTATTTCATCCTACCTAGTCTTGACTAATTTTAAGGATTTGAATAAATCAGCTAGGTGTCCTCAAATTACCTAAATTTATCTTATCAGATTGATAGGATGGCTTATTCTTTTAGATTCTTGTTAAGATTTAAGATGCCCTTGATCATTGTTTTCAACTAATCTATTTGAGCCTCAACAATTTAAAGAAAATTTTATTCAAATATTGGGTCTTCATAAAGATTTTGTCCTCTAACTAGATTCAATCCAATAAAAGGTTCCACTTTATAAAAAGTGAACTCTTCTCTACCAACCATGTCTTTCTTCTTAATTACTCTATACAAACTAGTAGTGGTTGGATCAAATTTGATACCAACTAAATATTTTGTCACATTGGGAGTTGGGGTCTCTATATATTATCTAATCAATTCTCTTGGAGTAACCATTCTTTTCTCTTCCTCCTTCTATAATGTAAATATTCATAGTTTAAATTCCTCATGCATTGGGATATTGATTGCTTGCATTATTACCCAAAGATGGTGCATAGTAGGTACCTTTTGTAACTTTCCATAGATGAACCATTCAAGAATGGTTGGACCCTAAATCAATTTTTCTTCACTAAAGAGATTAAATTCACTCAAAATATGAGTGAAGGTTACCCTGGGCTTCTTGCTCCTAACTGGGATAATGGCCACTTTAGATTTTATTTTGGGGGTGTCTATAAGAACTAGGTGTAACACTTCCTTCCATTTTTATTCTTTGGATTCCTCCATTTTTTTATCCTCAAACTCATAGTCTAATGATAATAATTTTAGAGAATATTTAATTATTTTATCAAGGTCTAGTGCTACCATATAAATCTCCTTCATAGTGATCCTTGTTCCTCTACTTGATTTGAAGAAGATACAATTTCATCAAGCCTTCTCTCCTCTAGCCTTTACTCAAGTTGTGCTTCAATTTTTAACTCTATATATGACTAGGATGTTGGAGGTCTAAAAGGTTCACCAATCAGCAAATGATACTACCTCAACCCCAACTACCATATGTCATCATTCCCCTTTTATTCCCTCTACATTCTATACTCAGGATTGATGTTGTGCTTTTTCAATCTAATGGTGACCTTATAAAATGAAGAGGCCATTGTATATATGGGGTAAAAATCACAAAGTTGATGATCATATCATACCTTTAGTACTTCGATTTTCAAATGTTCTATAACCCTTCCCTAAGGATCTCATTGCCTTAGTTCATCAATTTGGAGATTGAAAGAGGTCCTATGTCTGGAAATAGCCTCAATGTTTCCCTATTGTGAAAAAATAGTCCTTCCAATGGTTAAGGGGAGGCTATGAAGTATTCCTTTCCTCTTGGTCTTGCACAAACCATCTATCTCATTGCATATTTGGTAATCCATCTCCTGCTCATCTAATTTGATTAGCACATAGAATAACAATTTGAGAGGAGTGCATTGTGTTCCTTAAATCTTGATGATTATGTAATCTAGATATAACCAAATGTCTCCCATGGCCTCAATTGATTTTTTGGTCAAGGGGTTGACTCTTGAAATTATATTCCCAATTATGGCCTTGATTAGGGATGGATAAAAATAGTCATAAACGAAGTGGATGGAGTCCCTGTATTTGAATATATGCAAATTTGAATAGTATTGGGAGACTAGTTATGTCCCATTAGGGGACCATTACCTTAGGTTAGGAATCTTTGTTATGGCAAGTAAGTCATCTAGGAGATATGACATCATGAAAAATTGGTTTTTGTTCTTCTTCTTGACTATAAAGATCTACCTACTTAAACAAATGCTAACCACTTCACCAAGAGGAGGGGTGAGTTATATCTCAATAATAAAGTAGACTAAGGGCACCCAAATTTTTTCCACATAGGTAGTGGTTGAATTTCCACATAACCTATTCATCATAATCATATCCATTCTTATCTTAGGTCTAAATTAACAAATAGGGATGTTTCCATTAAAGTTTGAAAATAACTAAATTCTAGAATATAACCATAGGGTATCGATGGTCTTTAAATCATTTTCCTTGGCCGCCCATTTATTGATTCTAGTTTGGTCTATTTAAGTATTAGGTAGTTTTTAATAGTTTTTTAATGTTATAGTATAGATATAAGCTATATTTATATGATTATGCTCATTTATCAACATGACCTTATCAATTTTCCATCTCTAAAAATAAGAGAGAATATCTATACAATGTAGTACCTCAAGTTTTGTTTTATCATAATGAAGACACCTTATTTGAATGGTAACTATGCCATAGTAGAGTGTTCTTGCTAACACATTCTTCTCCTCTTCTCTTGATATAGGTAGTTTCTTCTCAATGATCCAAAACAAGCTCGAGCAATTATTTTCCCCCACATGTAAAGCTATGGCTTTGAATTATGTCTTTGAAAACTCTTCCCTCTACATTTGAGGTCAAATAGAGTTCTACATCCTCTCTAGAGATGTTTTTTTGATCTACCATGGTTATAAGTTTCTCTGCATTGCTTACCAGTGGTATATAATTCAATTCTAGATCAAATTATCTTTGTGTAAATGATAATCCAATATTTTTTAGCTTGACTATGATGATCACAGGGTCAAAATAGGGCTTTTAGATGGGCTAGGGATTTTATAAAGGATTTTATAGTACTTTACTAGTGGAATATGTTCAAACTTATGTGATATTCATGACTTATATTGGTCTTATATTTTTGTATTTATACCTTTGAATTACCTAGGTCCACAAAATATTTAACTTGACATATTAATATTATGTGGCTTTGATGTGGCATCACCATGGAATTTTTATAGCACTTTGCTCATTAAAATTTAAAAAGTGACCATTATCTTTTGAAAATTACATATGATAGTACACATCTTTGATCTTTGAAAGATGTGTACTATCATATTTGTATTATATATCTTTGAAATATGATCAAGCTTTAACTTATAGCTTGTGGTTATGCCATGTGTCATTTTTACTTTCATCCTTGACTTTTCAACATTCATTATGCACCATCTGATAATATTTGTCCAAGAAAATTTGGACCATTAGATCTTGATATTCGAGGTTGAACACCATTGGTTGTTGAGTGTTATTCACTTGAGATTGTGACACTTGTCATGTTCTCGCTCATCTTAGGGATCCATTGATGTTTTGAATCAATACACATCATTATATCAATCTGGCTTGAGCAAATGTGTACCATTTATCTCATGAATATGTTCAAGATTTATCTTAGGGTTAGGGTCTTATATTTTATTTCACACCATTGGATCATAATCATCTAAGTAAATGTGGATCATCAATTTTATGAACAAAAATGATGTTTGAATTAGTGCTTGGGGAACATAAAATTTAATCTAAAGTCTTAGACTAATGTTTTCATTTGTATTAATAAATATGAATAAAACTTTGGGCTAAAGTCTTGAGCTAAGATATAAACATAAGAAAGGGCACCCCAAACAAAATAACAATACATAACATAAATTATTAGGACAAGGCTTTTTTTAGGCTAAGTCTATAGACATAACAAAAGGTCCCAATAGTTAGTTAGACCATGTGGAAATAAAAATGACTAAAGGGTATTGGGATGTGAATAACATAAGATAAATATTTTATAGTAAGGTCTTGGTTAAGTTAATAAACATTACTAGGACCTTAGGATAAAATAGAACTAGGTCACATTAAGATGTTCCCATGAAAAATGTTTCCCTCAAATTTGAATTTAATTCAAAGTGCATGAGTTAGGGTTTTGGAGTAAGGATTTTAAGATAATTAAATATGAAATCAAATTGATTTCAATAGACTAAAGGTTATTAAAACATATAATCATTATTAAATCATAAAACCCAGACATTGCTCATTCCAAATGGACTCCATTAGAGATGTGACCTGAAACATAAAGATCAAATGTTAGAAACTTTAGGCAAGATTAAATCAGAATCATGAATAAATATGCCAACAAAATTAGGTGTGGATAATCTTCAAATAAAGGTAATGTGAAAAACATTCTAATGGTATTTTTATCATATACATTTAAAAATATATGGTAAAATTTTACACAATCTAAGACAAGGGTCCCTATTTCTTAGAAATGGGGGTATGTTGACTTCAACAAATGGAAACTTTAGGGGAAACATAGCAATATGTTAGAATTTAGAGACTCTAGTTTAGACTAATAATTAAGCCACTTAGTCTATTTGATTAGGCACCATTATTAAAATTATTTCATGGTTAGAACAAATCTTGTACATGTAGAATTAGGATCAAATATCAAGACATAGCCATCTTGTGTGTGTGCTTTGATTCCACAAACTAATTACCATAGGATTTAGTGAACAACTTATAGGTTCATGAATTTAACCATTAACATTGACTTTTAGCATGTTTAGATATTCATTAAGAACCATGATTTAGCTTAGGGAAGGCTTGGGTATTGATTTACTACCAGTCAGGCATCCATAGCCTAGATAGAGATGTCTTTCACTCCACTCAAGGCCTTGCTATACTACTAGATAGGCATCCATAGCCCTGGTAGAGATTACCAGAATCAACTTTGCTTAGAAAACTCTTGAATTTTATAATAAGGTTTTTATTTTTTATATTTTTCAAGTCATTTTAACTTTATATCAAAGGTACGGAACTAGATTATCTAGGTTTTGGGATTTGGTAAAGTGTTTGATCTTCAGACAATCATCCTTGGTTTCCAACTTTGTGTTAGGAAATTAATGTTTTTTATAGTGTAAGCATGATTTTATTCCAATAATCTAGTATTTCACCCTAAAAGTGCAATCCTTATTAAAACCAATATTAGATGAGAACAAGGTTTATAATCCTAAGGCAAAGTTAACTTATTTATTATTATTTACTAGTTTGTTTAAAATTTAACATTAAGTTCATATTTCAATAATTCATGATCAACAAATGCTGAGAGAACATACCTACATTCCTAATCTATGGAGTTATTTTTGAGTATTATATGAATATTGAGTTGAGGATTGTCTAAAATGACTTATTATAAGCAAGGAATAGAGTAGAGAAATCAAACACACCAAATAGAAATCAAATGAAAAAATGAATAAACATACATAACATATATACAAATAAGGTATAAGAAGGAAAGAACATAAAGAAACCAACCTAACCTACCTTCACTAACACTAACTAGTCTTATAGTCATTCCATGAAGACTCTAGGTGGGACAATAGAGAAATAGTGCTTAAGGTACTACCCATTGGTGGGTAGTGTGAAATTTTATCCTTATAAGTCTTTCATCTTGAAGGTGTTATCTCCAAGTGTGTCAACAATTTGATAGTGACCTATCCACAAAAGGGTGAACTTCTCATGTTTACCCTTAGACTCAGATGACTTGTCCCAAAGAAGAACTAAGTATTCTTAGTTAAACACATTTACCTTTAAATGCTTATCAAACCACCTCTTGATTATGGTTTGGTGTCTATTAAAATTGTAAAAATCCTCCCCTCTTTTACCTTCCATCTATATGATATCAAATAACCTTGAACTTATAAATTTTTGATCCTCCATGTAATATTGCATAAAGATATAAGTTGGAAGCTTGAGTGTTATGGTAAATACGGGTTCCTAACCATAAACTAACAAGAATGGTGATGCCTTGAGAGATTGTTTGGCCATAGTTATATCTACCCAAAGGTCATACTTAAGTAGTTTATGCCATGTTCTATGTTTATCATCTATAGACTTCTTTATGAATTTCATCAAGTTCTTATTTGTTGATTCAGATAATCCATTACGTTGAGGATAATGGTTTGATGAGAACTTAAGAATGATGTTGTTATCATATACCCATTCTATCATCTCAATGGATATAAAGGTAGCTCCATTATCATATAATAGAGATATAGGTGTTCCAAACCTTGTGCATATGTTTTCTTCTTAAATTGTGATCACCTCTTTAGTCCTATACTATTTAGTTGCCACTACTTTCATCGATCTAGTGTAGTAGTCGATAGTAGTTAGAATGTACATGTGACCATAAGAAGAATTGGTGTTAATGAACCCCATAAAATATAGCCCCCATTGGGTAAAATGTTTATAAATCATTACTAGTTTTAGTGGCATGGTTGCCTTAGGCTCTTTTATTTTGAAGACTTGACATGAGTGGCACCTTCTAACATGATTGTGAGCATCCTTGAAGATTGTAGGCTATTAATAACCATCCCTTAACATTTTCTATGTTTTTGTCCTTCCAAATGGATGTCCACTTCCTAAATTTTCATGGAAAATGATCATGATCACAAATAATTCACTCTTGGAGACACATCTCAAGTAAATTCCTTCAAATTTATTCCTATACAAAACTTCACCCTTGATAAAAAAATGATTTGATTTAAGCTTTATAGCTCTACTTTGTTCTTTACTTAACCCTATAGGACAATAACCATTTATTAGTAAGTGGACAATGGGATCATACCAATCATTAGGTCTGAAACTTTGTTGTTAAACTTGCATATCACTTAGCTTGGAATTAGTATTGGAAATCATTTAATTAAACCTTGGCACCTTACCAATTTGGCAGTCTTCATCTCAATGTCATATTCTTGGAGCGCAAACATACACTTACCTCTCCTTTCTCTGAGTTCACATTGACTAAACATGAGATTAATGGTAGGGTCTAGTAGTAGTGCATGTACATTATTTATAAGGATATAATGCCTAAATTTTTTAACTACCTTGATAAAAACACATGTTTATTTGTCAGTCAAAGATTAGTTTAACTAAAGATTTTTAAAATTAGTGCTCATAAAATATATTGGATGGTCACATCCATCTATCTTATGAGTTATAACTAAAACTATTATATGATTTGAAGTAAAAGAGAAAATAAAAATACTCGTTGGTAAAGTATGAACTTATTAAGATTGGGGCTTATCTAATTCTTTCTTTGATTTCTTTGAAATCCTTCTTGGGTCATCTTAGCATTTTTCTTCAACATGTCATTTAGAATTCTCACTATTTGTTCAAAACCATGAGTAAACTTCCTCACAAAGTTGATTTTACTAAATAAAGACTTCAATTCCTTCCTAATATTAGGGGGTACTATCTTTGATATTACATTTATTCTATCAAGGTCTATAGAGATTACCTCCTTGGTGATAATATCTCCTAATAGTTTTCCCTTAGTATCACTAAAAATACTTTTCTTTTGGTTGAGATAAATCCCATACCTTCTACATCATTCTAATACCTATTTTAGGTGCATAATGTGATCTTCCCTATTTTTAAAGAAGATATTTAGATCATCCATGTATATGATAATGCACTTACCTACAAGACCTCAGAAACCATGATCCATATCCCTTTGAAAAGTGGTTCCTAAATTTATAAGCCCAAATGACATTATTTTGTAGGAAAAGGTACCTCACTTAGTAGTAAATGTAGTTTTCATCCTATTTTCTTGGTTTAGTAACACCTGGTTATACCCTAAAAATCCATAAAGAAAAGACATCATGACAAAACTAGAAACAATTTGGATTACTTGGTCAAGATAAGGTAGGGGTAATTATCTTTTTTATATGCTCTATTCAAATTTTTAAAATCAATGCACAATATAATTTCACCATTTTTATTCTTGATTGATACTAGGTTAGATACCTAAGTGGAGTATCTAATGGGAAACACAATCTTGGAATCTAAAAGCTTCTTGACCTCATTATATATTAGTGTTTCTAAAATAGGGTTGACTAGGCTCTTCTTTTATCTAAAATTTTTGTAGTTATCCTTTAAAGGTATGGTATGTGTTATGACCTTTTGATCAAATATTTTTAGGTCATCATAGGAGCATGATATGACATATTTATAGTTGGTAAGTAATTCTTTAGCCATTTTAAAATCAATTATTGTGAAGGATGTACCAATATTAACCAACTGAAGTTGACCTTGAAATCCAAGATCAATCATATTATAATCCTTCCCACTTTAGGAATATTGATAGCCTCAACTAGTCTGTCAGATTCAAAGAGTCTCTCTAAGGCTATCATGTCTTTCGGGATATTATTGTCATTCAACTGAAATACCTTGTCATCAAGAAGTTGCATTCATATTTACTCTTGACTTGGTTAACTACTAGTTCAAAATAACCAAAAATTAATATTTGTTTGACCTCATGTTTGATTTAAAATTATAATCCAAAAATAAGTGCTTCATACTCAACCAAATTATTGGTGCATGGGAACTAAAGTTTGTAAGAGTCATTGTATTCTTTCCCAATGGGATTGATTAATACCACTCCTACTCTAGAACCTAATTTGGATCTATCACCATCAAAATAAATATTCCATAATCTAGGCATAACATGATAAGTTTTAGATTTACATACATTTATGGTATTAAGAGCGTAAACACTAAGATCTAAGTTAACCATGTTGACCCTCTCATTAATTTCATTATACTCGGTGATCATATGCTTAATTTTAGGTTCCCTTTATATCCTAATTTGGTTGGGGACTCTCTTCTAAGTAAACCACATATGTGAATAGTTATTTGACATATAACCATTCAATCTCCTAGTTTGGTCTCTACTCAATAGCATCCCATAAGCATCAAGGACGTCCACCACTTGGATATCAATGAACTATTAGATCCTTGGATCTGAGGCTATATGTATGTGAACATTCAATAATTCACAAATCACTTTGAATCTTTATTTATCTAATTAAGTCATAAATATATCAGATTTAATGGTAATCAAACATAATTATTCACAAATACCTTTAGGCATAATATTTGTAGATGTACCAAAATCTAACAAATAGTTGTGTAAATTCTTACCAAAGATTTTGACTGTAATTAGGAAAGGTGGAACATCTACCTTAATTTTGTGTATTGTAACATTAGCATGTATAAAATGTTGAGAATTACTAGGTTTCTTAGATAAATATTCCAACAACAAACACCTTTGTTTTGTAATTTGAGTCAACTCATACAAGGTTATGTTAGCTTTAATATTTTTCATGTACTCTACTATATTATATCTAATCCTATTAGAATAATTCGATGCATCAATATTGGTTTAGATGTACTTCCCTTAGGAGGATTTGGATTGTTATATAATATAGTATTTGTTGTCACTTGGATTTTCACCCTTTGAGGAGATGTCTTATCTCTCCTCATCCAAGTGGCCTAATTAAAATGCCTATAAGATGTGGGTAGCCTAAGAATGAGGTGAATCTATAGATAGGGCTAGGTCCCTTGATGTACCATTTGTAAATCACTATTACACCTAGACTTTGTGATGGAAAAAGGAGATAAAACTAAATTTAAACTATGCTAAAGGAGGTTATACACCAAATTAGTTGATGACTACCAACCAGCTGCATGTTACACATGAGAACAAGAGACTAACCAAACATACACTTCTCCAATTTGCATCTTCTCACATCAATATTTCATTATGAGGTTGTGATGAATGCTTATGATAGAAATATTAGACAAGATGTATCTAATGGCACTATTTGAATATACTAACACACTCAACCTTGACACATCATAAAACACTTCACATGATTTGAATGAAAAATCCTTCCAACTACAAATAAGTGAGAGAATGAGACAACAATGCTAAGGAAACACTAGTCATCACATAATCAAGATAAATAATTTAAGTGAACACACTATGAATAGTCATGAAAGAGGTAAAAATTAGTATTATTTATTAATATATGGTATGCAAATGAGCAGGGGTTTGCCATACTCAAGTGGAGCATTATTACAAAGGCCAAAATGGTTAATTCTTATAGAACTTGAGAGAGAGAGGAGAAGAAATAAGTCCAAAGGTCATAAGGACACTTTTCAAGATAAGAAAATAATTGACTTGTCCATGAGAAGGGAATGTGAAACTAATCATGCAAATTTAGGAAGCACAAGTGTCACCCCAAGTCATGAAACTCTTTAAATGTGGCGTAGGATTTTTCATTTTTCATAAGGAGAACACCTTCATCATTCACCCCTATTTGAATTTCTCAAAATTAAGGATAGGTCTAATGATTAGACTAAGAGGGAAATATTTCATACATGTTTCTCCATATAATGGTCACACTCTTAGTCATTGTGAATCTTCTAGAAGTGCACCATCACTACTTGCACTCAAAGAAAACTCCTATTTCACACACCTTACACACTTGGCCTCAAATTTTAATTTAGTTTCACATAAAAATATATACAAATAATTTAATGACACGTGTCAAGACCATAAATGGACTTATAGGCATTAGGCACACCTTAAAAAGACTTCCACATGAAGTTTTCATCCTTCTCACCATCATGTTCATTATGCTAGTTCAAATTGGCTAAGATGAGAACTCTATTTGAGGTACTTAAGAGTTTTTATAAGGAATTAAATTAACATAGTGAGTTTGATTAAGTCTTAATCTTCCCTTACATGTGACTTACATCTCTTGAAACCTCTTATAACCTAGACAATACATCAAATAGTTAAGTAAATACTATTTTTTACTCCATCTATAAAATTCCATATAGTTAAAAAGTATGGGGAGTAGATTGAGAGAGTCTCCTACAACCTCCAATCATCATTATAATCAAACTTTACCATTTTGGTAGCTCACTATCCCCATTTCCTTCATTGTGTCCTTAACCAAGGCTTATGAAGGTTTTGAGTTTTTTAGGCTCTTAATGTTCATTCATGTAGATTGGACATTGGAATTTCAAAATAATTCCATAATTTTGATCTTCAAGGCAACCTCAAAATTCTCAAAACTTCCTTAACCTTTATTCAAATTTTCCCTATCTAACTCTTTTCTCCATTCCAATAGGCCTGAGTTATCTTAAAGTCCAAAATTGACTTTTTCATGGTTTCCCTTGCATACCAATATATTATACATGTCTATTATGACTAAAAAAACATTAAAAAATGGATTATAAATCTGTCATATAGTTGGAAGATAAAATGGCATCATATTTGGCTTCTAGTCCTAACCATGCCTTATAAGCATGTCTACAAATTTGACGATCTGAGATACTATATTAGGATTCATCTTTATAGTAAATATTTATCATGTCATCCCAGGTGTGACTCAACTCTAATAATCTCATATCAAGGTTCAGTCAACATTTGTTCCATCCTTTTCTCTCCTTTTCTAAAGACTTTAGGGTTTGCACATAAAGGGAGTGCCCTCTATAGAGATAAAATAGAGGGCACTCCCCTATTTACTTAGACAATGGTGAATATTTTAGGGGATTATTAAGGTAATATATACCATTTTCATAAAACTTTATCCCCTGGTAAGGTCATTTGACCCTCCAAAATCTTCAAGTTCTAAGATAGACTTCTAGGCAAAAAGACTATGTGTAGGCTTTCATGCTATGGGATGTGAACTATATTATTAGAGTCCCTTCAATCCCTTATTTTCAAGGCATATAGATTATTAAATATGTATATGTTCATATTGTATATGATTTATGTCTAATATTCATTCTAACTTTTCTCATGCCTCTCATTTCATAACCCTTCAATTCACTATCTTAGATTGTAGACTATATTCTTATTTGAGAAGGACCCCTGTAGATGATACTATATGGTTTAGAATTTGGAAATGTTACATAAGTCTCTTTGGCACCTTATAAGATCAATTAATAGTGTTTGGACCTATTAATTTTATATTTGGGCTATATCCACCTCAGAAAACTCACTCTTCTACCCTCTGCCCTTTCACAATCAAACACAATCAATTGTGTTGGGCCCTTTAGGTGTAAATAAGGCATAAAACATAGTATTATAACCTCTTTGAATGATACTTAGATCATACATGTTATTTTATATGACTTTAACTTGATTAGATAGTTTAATCATGAAGATAGACTGCATTTACAACCTTGGGTGGTAGAGTCACCTCGCATCTCCAAATCCTATGTGTTACTACCTAGAAATAGTGCATAAAAGTGTAACTTGGATACCTCAAAATATTATCTTTCACTAATATTACTGACTTAATATTTGGAATACATCTTATCATTCATGAATAATATAAGGAATGGTCATTTGGATGCACTAAGAGTCTTTGTAACCTTGTTGTATGACCTTGAATAAAAGCCTCAGACCTTTATTTTGTGCTTTTAGGGAAAGAAGCCTTAAATACTATCATCTCATGTTTTGAAGGTAGTATTCACTTCAATAGAAAAATTAGCCATTAAAATTGGGTTTTCATGGTCTGAATCACACACTAGGTCATCAATAAGGTTTTTAACACTTGTTTCAACACTTCCAAATAACTATTTTCATAGCTCTACTACTATAACCTATAGGTAGACATCCTAATAAATAGGTAGTAAACATGAGTTTATGAATTGTCCATAAAATTTTATCTTAATGGGTCTTAGGACTATCTTAATGCCTTAAAATTAACTCCTCACACTTCAAATGGATTGAAATAACCACTAAGGCTCTTATTATTATCATGGTGTTATCATGAGATACTTGTATGTGCACCTTGATTGGTATACAGGTAGTATATGCAAGTTTGGAAAATTATATTGATTTTGAATTTCAAAGGGTTCCTATACCTTGTTAAATATTCAAAACACATCTCCTACATCATGAAATACCTAAAGAAAGGTCTAAATTTTAATTTTGGTATTCTTACCCTCCTATAGGTGCTAATGGAGATGTAGATAGGGTAGTGGGTAGAAATAATGAGTCATATACATGGTGTGTGAGATTTTAACAACCCTTTTACCTCCTTAAAATTTTAACATGGATCCCCTCTAACTTTTTAATACTTATATCAAGTCAAGATATCTTGATTTCAATGTCATTTTCCCTTTTAAGTACCTATAGGTGCTCATTAATGATAGACTATGTGTATATGCATCATTGACTACCATCAGGGTCTTTTTGTGCTACTTGGGGTGTCTAATATGACTTATCATACCACAAGAAAATGAAAAACACTTTTTAGATTCTCCATTTATCTTATATAAGTGTGATTAGAGCTCAAAAAACATGATTGTAAGTGAGAGCAGGCATAAAGTTGACTAGGAGTATGACAAGATTGGGTGTTTGATCAAAGTATGGAGTTATGATACCAAAAATGTAATGAGGTGGCCCCTATGGACTTGAAACATGGAAAAAACCATTTCTTATAGAGAATGTAACCTTCTACAAGTAGTGAACTTGACTGCCATTCCACTTGGAACATCAACTTGTAAACTAAACTAATTAGACCATGAGATTTTTTCCAAACATGGAAATAATGAGGGGAGAGATTCAAAATCATATGGAATCAACCTAAACATTTGGATTATATGGATTTCTCCAAACCAAAGTAAGACCTACAGGGTGCACAAATTAGCAAGCAAATTGGATAGGTCAACTTATTAGGAATGGTTCATAAAGAACAAGCCACCATTACTCTAGAACCAAATATAAAATGGAAAATGACCAAGTTTAGAAGACACATCCAAGATAATTTTTCCTAAAACCTCTTTTACTGACTGTACCAAGTATAAACCCAAAGGCCATTCTTGTTTGCCAAGCCTAGTAGAAGAAGAGAGAAGTGGTTTTCTTCATTTTTTGAAGATTATGATCTAACTAATCATTATATTAAGTGTATGGAAGACCAATGGAAACTCCTAAAATTTATTTATCTACAATAGTTTGTATAATTTTGTACACCTTATTAAATGCTCATTTTCTCTAAGAAAATTGCCATTTTTCTAATAAACCTACTAATTTTTATTTAGAAATAGTTAATAAGACATATGAGGACACATGGAACATGACATAAGCCCTTAAAACCTTAGAATTTCACAAAGAGGTTGTACAAGTCATTTAATTCTCTATTTTGACCCTTAAAATACATAAATATTGAAAATGACTAGGACCAAGGCTAATGTGACATGAAATGACCTTTGATATTCCTTTAGATATAATATTAGACTCTTGAAACACCTAAAAACAAGTTTTTACCTATAGAGGTCCCAATTTGACCTATAGGGTCAAATTTGGTCAATGTTATCAAGAGGAGTCTCAAAGTTATTTGGAGGAGTCAAAGTGGTTAATGGTTTCTTTTGTTCCTATTTATCAGAGGATAAGTTTTCTTCAATTTTTTTGAAAGGCATGGATTTATTTAGGAGTATCCTCAAGCTCATTATCTTCCTAGAAAGGGAACTCAAATGTATCCACCATGAGAGTTGAATTAGATGATCTAGATGACCTTGAAGAACTAGATGTACCTACATCATAATCCTTATTAAGGACAACTTCAAAATTATCTAGTTAATATTGAAAGGCATAAAACACATTAAAATATTCAACACGGTCTATTTCTCCATTCTTAGAAGTGAAATAGACTCTACAATAGTTATGTAAAGAAACACTAGTAAGATTTATATTAGGCATATTCTTACTAGAAGATGGCTCACTATTCTTGATGTTTTGGTAACTATCATTCTAAAATCTGTTAGTGGGCCTACTAAACCTTTGAAAGGAGAAATTCCTACCAGAGATTTCTCTAATATTACCTACTTGATTTTTTAACTAAATAAAGTTAGTGCTAAGCTTTTGACCATTTTGAGGATAGAGTCACTCTCATTCTTTGGTGCCTTAGAATTATGAACTTTTGTTATAGGTATTAAAGCTTTTTGATCCTGTGGATGAGATCTATTAGTATAATTTTTCAGGAATCCTAGATTTAGAATAGGATGTGCATGCCTCAAATGTAGTTGGTTCAAGGCTAGAAGTTGGTTTAGGTAGGTACATTTTTGTTGGTATTAGGAATGACATTCATAATAGGTAAACATGGATTGAAATTATGAATGGAGTATGCCAATTGTCCTTTGGGTTGCATATGGTCATTGATGATCACAACCTGAACATAATCTAAATCTAATGTATTTATGGTCCCAACTTTTCTATTTATAAACATAGACATCATGGGGTCCAAGGCATCCTTATAGATCTTTAAAGCTAAAGCCTCATCAGGTCTATAAGGGGCTATGGTCCTATTGAACATTTTCTAGAATCTAGCATTGAAGGCTCTTATGGGCTCATTTGAGTGACTTTTGACTATGGTGAACTATTGGTATAGGACACATGGACTAATGATTTTGATAAATTGATCAATAAAGTAACTATTAAAATCATTCTAACTAGCTATGTAGTTTTTAACAAGGTTAATTAATTATTCATATGAAACATACTTGAAAGTAAATGGAAATATTCTACATGCTACATCCTCATCAACTACATTAAAAATTCTTAAAGCATATTTGAAACTTTTAATGTGTTCTTTAATAGTTATAACACCATTAATACTAAATGTGGGTAAATACTTTTTAGGATTATGAAGGTCATGTTCCCTGGTACACTGATTAAAGAACCACATAAACAAGCCATACCTTAATAGGGGTTAAACACAAGAGCACCCTGATTTGGTGAAGTTGGTTGAGACTTCAAAATTCTGTGCTTACCTTTGTCTCACCTAGTTCTCTTATGAACTTATAATTAAATTAGAGGTTCTCTAGTCTCTAAACATGACCTTGTCCTAATCCTTGGTAATTATAGCTTGTGGTTTTTGAATCCTATTTTAAATACGATGTGACAATCTTATCATTGTAGGTTAAAATGATCAGACTTGCACATTAAGCACATTTCACAAATATTTATATAAAGAGTGATAAAGGATAACAATCTTTAACTAAGTTATCTCAAAGATGTATCCAAACACAAGTATGATTTATCTTTATACATTTAAACTCAAATTTGCAAAGGATATATCAATATTTGATCAAAACAACTATTACTAACCTCAAACCTATTGAATTAACAAATCTTAAGGCATATTTACCATAATGAAGCATATATATTCAAAGAACTTTGATCTTTGTCTAAATAAAGCATAAAGATGCGTTTGAGACCATAAAGATCAATTATATTTATACAATTTATCAAAGAATAACATAATTGTGTAAATATTACATCAATATTTGAACATAATTGATAAGAATAAGCAAAAAAAACCTCAAATCTACAATGATATAATTAGGCCCTCCTTCTAGCACCAATTAAGCTCATCCTATTGATGCTTGAATATGTATCAAAGGTGCCTAGAGTATTCAAGAATAATTATCATTTTATAATTCTAAGAAATCAATGCATAATTTATAGGTTGTGATAATCCTATTATCTATTGATGAAATAAAGGCAAAACAAGTGGATTATTTCACAATATTTATAAAGTTTGGTGGTTAGGAGCCACCATGGCTAAATAGTTGATCTATGCAAAGAATAAAGTATGCTATGCCAAGAATGGTGAATTATGATCAATAACTAATCTAAATACTAATCTAAGATGGATATTTAAAATTAAAATTAAGCTAGAGTGATCTAGTTAAAAAGGGATCAAAAGGAAAGGTAAGGTAGAGAAGAGATGTTGTTGATCTTCATTCCAAACATCATGACAAAGTTAAAATATCTTCTAGGCATGCACTTAACCAATGTATGACATGAATTATCATAACCTCAAATTCTATCACACATTATGAAAACATCTAAAAAATGTTGAAAATAATGCAAATAAGCACCAAGTTCACTTTAAAAATTTACCCCTACAAGCAAACAACATTATCCCAAATGAAAGAAGAATAATAAAATAAAATAAACCTAGGAACTTTCAATTAACCTAGCACTGACACAAGTTAACATCTCTACATTCAAATATATACAGTAGGACTTTATAATAACCATTCAAATCTATAAGTTAGAATAAAAAAGTGAGAGAGAAGCTAGGATAACAAAAGACACAAGAAAATTTGAACAAACTTTGAATAACTCACTTATATTAATTTCTCAAAAATTTCAAATGGTTTTGGCTCTCAAATATCCCTCTCCTTTACAATTAAAAATACTCCTTTTATAGAATCTAAGGAAGTATGTCGATCAGTCATATTCAATCACAAAACTATAAGTGTTAGGATACATGTCCTTTCTACAAATGTTCTATAATATACTAGATTTTCCCTAATGGACGGATCTATAGGCAATGTGTTTCACAAGTTGTACATGCCATTATAAAAGAATATTCTCCTTTCAAAATATTCAATGCTAAGCCACAAAAATAATATTCCTATCTTAACTAGATTGGATATCTTTTACCTTCCCTATAGGATATTAATTCTATAACATTGTTCATTAATATGCTGGAGATCAATGATAGGTCTCATGAATAATTTATTTTCTTGATCTTCTAGGCCCTTGAGATCCATCTCAGCCCCTTTCAAATCTTTTTTGATGCCTATGACATATCCTATATTTTCTTCTAGTGATAAAAGTAGACCCATTACCTTCTTATTATTAGCCCTTATTTTCCCTTGTCCTTAATTCCTTACTTCTTGCATGAATTGAGTAGTTTTCTGCTTGAAATCTTCATCAGTTATTACACCCAAGGGAATAAGTGTGGTAGGCTCCTTGATCAAGCTATCCAATATGTGCAACATTTTACCTTCTTCCTACTTAAAGTCCTTAGAAATGTCTTTCATCTACTTAGACTAGCTACTTAGGGTCTTGATCTTCTCAATTAATATAACCATATCCATATTAAGGTGGGATACACTGAATATCTTGAATTCAAGGATTTAATTTTTAGTGAAGACCTTGATCAACTCCTTCACTTGGTAGCTTGAGGCCTGTCATTACCCAATTTGGCGTATAGCCTTAGTAATTTGTTTATTTATTGCATACTTCTTGGTCTTGAATAATTTTAAAGATTTGAATAAATCAACCATGGTTTCCTAAAAATGCCTAAAGTTATCTTCTTGGATTGATAGGATGGCTTATTCTTTTAGATTCTTGTTCTGATGCAATATGCCCTTGATCATTGTTTGTAACTAATATATCTAATCCTAAGCCATTTGAAGAACGTTTTCTTCAAATATTGGGTCATTTATAGGTTTTTTTCTTCTAATTGGATTCAATCCAACAAAATCTTCCACTTTTTGAAAATTAAACTATTTTCCACTGACCATGGCCTTCTTCTCAGTTACTCTCTAGAAACTAGTAATGGTTGGATAAAATTTGATACCAATTAAATATTTTGTTACCTTGGAATTTGGAGTCTTCATCTATGATCAAATTTATTCTCTTAGAACAACCATTCTTTTCTCTTCCTCCTTTTGTAATGTAACTATCTATGGCTTGACATCCTCATGCACTAGAATATTGATTACTTGTATTATTACCCAAGGATGGTACATAGTGGGTACCTTTTATAACTTTCCATAGATGAACCATTCAAGAAAATTTGGACCCTTAATCAATATTTCTTCATTGAAGAGATTATATTCACTCAATGTATGAATGAAGGTCACCTTGGGCTTCTTACTTTTAACTACGTCAATGGAAAATTAAGATTTTCTTTTAGGGGTGTATATAGGAACTAGGTATAACACTTCCTTCCCCTTTCTTCTTTGGATTCCTCTATTTTTTCATCCTTAAAATCATAGGCTAATGATAAATTTTTTAAATAATCTTCAATTATTTCACCAGTGTATATTTTTACCATATGAACCTCCTCCATTAGTGATAATTGCTCCTTTGCTTGAGTTAAAGAAGATACAATTTCATCAGTCCTTGTCTCCTCTAGAATTTACTCAAGTTATGCCTCAAGTTTGGACTCTATCTATGACTAGGATGATGGAGGTTTAGAAGGTGAAACACTTATAAAATGGTATTTCCTCAACCCCAACTTCCATCTATCATCATTCCCCATTTGCTCCCTTTACATTCTAGACTCTGGCTTGATGTTATGATTTTTTAATCTAATGGTGGCCTCAAAAAATTAAGAGGCCTATGTATATATGAGTTCAAAAGCACCAAGTTGATGATCATAGAGTATATTTATTCCTTTAGCTTTCAAGCTTTCTTTAACTCTTCCCTAGGTATACCACTACCTTAGTTCATCAATTTGGAGATTGAAAAAGGTCATGTGTTTGGAAGAAGCCTCAATTTTGCCCCATTATGAAAACATAGTCATTTATAATGGTTAAGGGGAGGATATGAAGTAGTCCCTTCCTCTTGGTCTTACACAAACCATCTATCCCATTGCATAGTTAATACACCACCTCCTGCTTAGCTAACTTGATTGGCATATGGATTGGTAATCTGAGGGAAGTGCATTATGTTCCTTTAATACTAATGATTATGTAATATGGATATAACTAAATGTTTCCCATGTCCTTAATTAATTTTTTGGTCAAGGGGTTGACTTTTGACATTAGATTCCCAGTGATGGCCTTGGTTAGGAATGGATAAACATAGTAAAAAATGAAGTCAATGTGGTCCATGTATTTGAATATATGCAACTTTGAATTATATTGAGAGACTATTTATGTTCCATTATGTGACCATTCCCTTAGGTTGGGAATATTTTTTGTGGAAAGTAAGGCATCTTGGAGATATGACATTATGAGGAATTGGTTCTTGGTCTTCTTCTTGACTACAAAGATATGCATACTTAAACATGTGTTGACCACTTCCCCAAGGGGAGGGGTGAGTTGTTTCTCAACCATAAAGTAGATTAAGGTCACCCAAAAAATTTCCATGTAGGTAGTGGTTGTATTTTCACATAAATTAATCATCATAGTCATGACCATTCTTATCCAAAGTTTGAATTGACTAATGGGGATGTTTCCATTGAAGATGGAAAATAATTGATTTCTAGAATATAACCATATGGAAAGGATGGTCTTTAAATCATTTTCCTTGGCCCAATTGTTGATTATG
This sequence comes from Torreya grandis, assembly GCA_037957365.1. NCBI lineage: Eukaryota > Viridiplantae > Streptophyta > Pinopsida > Cupressales > Taxaceae > Torreya > Torreya grandis. Next base: position 1,863,204 of record JARHVA010003707.1, read on the forward strand.
GTTTGGTCTATTTGGGTTTTAGGAAATTTATAATATTTTTAAAATGTTATATCATTGATATAATCTATATTTATATGATTATGTTCATTTATCAACATGCCCTTATCAATTTTTCCTTATTTAAAAATATGAGAGAATATCTATGCAATGCATAGCTCAGATTTTCCTACAATATCATAGAGACTTATCATTTGAATGGAAACTATGTCTTAGTAGAGTCTTCTTGCTAACACATTCTTCTTTTATTCTATTATGATAGATTATTGGTTCTCAATGGTCTAAAAAAAGCAAGACCAATTATTGTCCCCCATATTTAAAGTTTTGGCATTGAAAAATGTGTCTTTAAAAAATATTCCCTGTACATATGAGGTCAAATAGATTTGTACATCCTCTCTATATATGCTTTTCTAGGATACCATGGTTGTAATTTTCTCTAAATTCATTGTTAATGATTTGTAATTCAATTCAAGATCAAATTCTCTTTACATAGATGACAATCCAATCTTCCTTGGCTTGATTATGATGACCATAGGGTTGAACTAGTGCTTTAAAAAAATTTAGTTTTTTTCTAAAGGTCTTTACAGTGCTTTAATGGTGGTAGCCATTTAAACTTATGTGAGCTTTATTGTGAAGACTAATTACCCAAATAAATACTAGATTCTTAGTATGATTAATATTAAGTATCAACCTAGGGTACATACACTTTTCAAGGATGTCATCACTATATATGCATTTTTTATTCCCAAATCAACTTGTTTTACTAGTTTTAGTAAAAATAACATATATTAAATTTACCAGATAATTATACACAAATGAATCACATATGCATCATACTTACATAGTTAAACTAATAGTAAAATCAACTTACATAATACAATAAAGCTAAGTAGGGTTAGGATATTCACTACAACTCCTTTCAAGGGTGTCTTTCCTCATTCAGAACTACGTTCCAATCCTTATTTGAGAGAATTCACAAACTTATTACAAAATATAACTTCTCATTACTCAATTATGTAACAACTAAATATTGCTATAGGAAGTGACAATATTCAGAGTGCAATGATGTAATTCCAATACTTTTGTTATTATCTATTCAAATTAACTAACTCTCAATCTGATCTAGATTCTACCATTAAATACATAAGTTAGTTTATTAACTCTTAACCAAAGACACCAAACTAAAATTATAAATACTTTATAAACTACCCAAATCAACCTTCAAGTGGTTAGTAACCAAAGTTACTTGTCTTAGGCTTGACTGGGTTAAAGACAAGGCATACAATTTTGTTGTTTTAATTCTTTTTGTCTCTTCTCATTATCCTTGTATTTCTCATATTTGGAATCAAATATAATATTTCCTTTCATGTAGGGAATCCACACAACAACTATGATTCTTTATAATCATCCATTCAGTTCCCAAGATAGTTGGATGTGTTTTTAAAATTTGATCAATAATAGCTCTATTTTACATAGTGGCTGTGAACAACCTATAGGTGAATCCTAAAATTACTATGGGCACTCTGTAGTGAATACAAGAAACCTATAGGTGAATCCTATAGTTTATATGATAAATTTTTTAGTGGCTATGAGTAACCTATAGGTGAAGCCTATAGTTTTTTTAGGCACTCTAAAGTGGTTGTAGGCAACATGTAAGTGAAACCTATAGTTACTACAGGTAACCTGTAGTGGCTATGGGCTAGAAAGATTTTTAAAACTTACATGACCCTTAAAATTCTTGTTAAATAAAGTCACACATATATAATTCAATCAATTCAAAACCATCAATAATGCATAAGATAGCATATATATATATATATATATACATATAAAATCATAACTTCATTCATTCATTTACATAAGTCATAGATAGGTATAGGATTTACATGGAAAAAGACATGTACTAAGTATGGATGTGGATATAAAATGAATAAATTGGTTGCCTCATCACACCCCTTAATTAACCGCTTGCTCAACCTTGAGCAAGCCTTGGTTGCATTATGAAACCATAAAATTTTCTAAAGTCTAGGGCCTCAGGGTAGTCTAACCCCTCAAAGATGTAGAAACCTTTAGCATTCTCCATGTCACCCCATATTTTCTTCTCTTTCTTTCTATCAAATATAACATTTATCTCCCAATCAAGTATTGGGAACTATAATATAGGGGGTTGAAACATTAACCCCAACCATTATATCCTACACTTTCTCACAAGCTCAATATACAAGTATACTTTGTGGATGGCCTCCCAAAGCTTTTGAGGGGAGTAGGGATCCTTTATTTTCAAACTATATAAGAGTTATACCGATCAATGAGAATAAGAAACAAAAAATTTCTTGCCATCTCTTTCCATAAGACTCAAATAATGATTCTAAACTTCTACCTATTTTTTAATAACCCATTCCTGAGGAGTGTTTGTGTTCATGAAAGAGATCCATTAATCTATTATAACATATAAATTTATTGATTCACTCCAGATCATTAGGGTAGCTTCCTTTTATTTTTATTGATATTCTTTTATTTTTTTCCTTCTTCCTATTTCATTAATAACATATAAAGAAAATGTATTTAGCAAGACATCTCTCAAATAGATATTTGGATTCCATTCTGTGTCACTAGGTACATCATATTGGTGGATGTAAAACTCACTTAACTAAGCTTGGAGGTTAGGATTAACATGTATATATTCTTCAAACAAATATTTGGGGTCATAAAGCATTTAAGATTGATCATTATAGATCCTATCATACTTTAATTTAAGCCATCTCTCGTCCAACTACATAGCATACACCCTAGAAGTTGGTCTGCACTTTATCAATAGTTCAATGGTTTCATACATTCACCAATCTTTTCCTTCAAATAATTGATCTTAGCTTCAAATATTTCTAGTTTTTCTTCCAATTACATTTATTGTTCTCTAGTTTCAACATATATTTTAAATCTTTTGGACTAACTCCTTGTAGTGAGTTTCATCATCACTAAATTATTCCTTAAGAAAATATAGGTCATTATTTTCTACAAATGTGGTAGCTAAAAGATCCACATCAATAACTTCTTATATTTTAGGTGTTTTTGTAGTGGAAAATTGAGGAAGAAATATATGGTAGAAGGGTACCAAATCTAGATCATAATATGCTACAGGTGCTTCTATGGCCAAGGTAGATAAAGTTGTAGGTTCCTCCATGGAAACTACTGCAAGTTCCTCCAATATTTTTTATCTATCCATAAAAGGCTATACAAACTCTAATACCTATAAAAGTGTTTCAATGCCTCTTTTCCCTTTCAATTTTGTTATCTCATTACTTAGTTTGTATATTTCCTTCAAAACTTATTTCAATGTTAGGAACTCCTAACTATAAGGAAGTATTTTTTATTCTTCTTCTTTTTCCATTGTCTCTTGTTCAACCAATTCCTCTTCCACTGCATGTTGATCTACCATTCTAAATTCCTCTTCTGTATACCTGATGTCTCAGAGGAGATGAATTTCCTCCTCATTAAATCTAAATGGCTGAGGTGACTATTCTTCTTCTACCTTGATAGATTCCTCATTAGTAGACCATACTTCAGTTTCAAACCCATCAAGGGTCTTCTAAACCCTAGTATTTTTCTTTGGTTTTTCATCATCACTAATAGCTATGGTTAAGGATTCTATAGTGGTATTTTGTTTCTTAATTCTTTGAGATCTCCTACAAGGAGGTCCCCTTCTTTTTGATGCCATGGGTTTCTTCCCTTTGGTTTTCATTTTCCTTTTAGGAGGGGTGACTGATGGAATTTATTTTTATTATGTGGAAATTGATAGGATAACTTCTTATTGTCCAAAAGAAAATAATGTGGAGGAATAAATATATGGTGAGGAAAAAGTGGGAGAAGGAATATGTTGTTGTGGGCTTTCCTCCTCTATGTCAGAAGGAGGTAGGACTAGTTTCCTTCTCTTTTTCTTGCCCATAGCAATCTCAGATGGACCCTCAGTAGCTACAGGCTGGCCAGTAGCACTAGTACTAACAAAATATTATTGTAAAGCTTATTGGGCATGTTCCTTATGGGATTCATTATCATTAATGCCATTTTCTTGCTAAGGTTCATTATTTTCTAGGGTTAAAAATTGCTCCCAACTTAGATCAGGTCAGATAGAGTTTACTCCTTGTTTAGTTATTAGCCATATTAGGTAGTGATGGGATAGGTCTATTTCAATACCCTTTTGGTACTCTTTGGACATCCTTTTTAAAATATTATATAATAAATTTAGAACATTAATGGCTTTGTTATGCCTTAAGTGATTTAGAAACTTAAACTAAAGAGTGTAAATTAAGGAATACCTTCATTCATAGGTCATGTACCTGATGATGTATGATGATATCTACCTACATGATACAAGTAAGCTAAGTCTCTTGATAACTCCTTTCTTTAATACCAGTCTTTCATTTTCCTAACAAATCTATTATCTAGATTCTTGGCCATTGGGTTTGTCTTGTTAGTTTTCTCCCATACTTGGCAGCCCCATTGCTTAGTCCACCAAGTATTAAATGATTAAGAATTTGATTCCATGTATATTAGCTTAGTTTCTATCAAATAAACCTACAAATCCCCTAATAAGAGGCTCTAAGAAATGTTACAACTTCTTAATGGCCTAACTAGCTCTATTGAAGACATCCCAATTGGCTTGGTCTCCCTGAAGTTGCTTATGATCCATGGGTTCTCTTCTCACAATTGACCCACCAATATTGCTAAGTTTATCTTCTCTATAAATATTTTCAACTAATAAGTGATAACACACTCTATTTGGCCTATATAAATCTACCTATAACAAAGTAGAGTTTTGTTCAATAATGGTAGTTGTGAGGTTATAGGTTATAGGGTTAAAAATTATGGTGTCTAATCCCCACATATAGGGTTCCCATAGTATGTGGGATTCTAACCCATATCATCTTCCCCAACTTGATCTATCACATGTCCTCAGGTGACGTGGAGTGAATAGGAAGGAAGGGATAAAATGAGGTCATAATTAGGAGTATAAATGTGGGTTGGGATGACACCATACAAGTTTAGAGGTGATGTGATATATATTAAATGAATGATGTAATTCATGATTTGATATACTTATTAATATCATATTTCCTATATTAAAATAATGAATACTTTTTCAATGATTAAGATATATGATGTACCTTTTTATTAATGGTGTACCTGAGGTGATGCTGAGGACTCATATGTGTATTAGTATGCAAACATTTTCATATAAATGATTGATGGGATGTAATGATTGGGCTGGTGGTTATAACTAGACTGAAGTGAGCCCCTTGTGGAGTGATTAGGAGATCATAGGTAGTTAGGCTTTGATGATACCTATAGCTTATTTTCATGTGATGCATGTTAGCCTACATGGAATTAGAATAGGGTCAAAGACTTGGATGAGAGATGATCGATCTCCTACCATAAGGTGAATTTAAGATCTAAGTGATCCAAGTGATGGGTTGGATAAACCTAAAAGTAGATAGCTAAGGTTGTTGTTACTTGGTGACCTTCCTCTACATAAACTGGATGATAATTTTCTTTGCTATCTTATTCCTTATAGGTTATGTGCTTAGTGGACTTGGCATTAGTAATCAATTAGGGTATTCAAACATGGGTCCTATGTGACAAAGAAATATGATATCTCACTATTTAATATAGTAAAATCATCTCCATAAAATGACTAGAAAGTAAAAATTAATCATGGGTGTCGCTATATGCATAAATTCTAGTCTGCAACACTTCTAAATAAAGAGGGAAAGTGTATGTTTTATTGTGGATTTGTATCTTGGTATTCATGGGTATTTATAGGAAATAAATGTGATGTTTTTTGATCTAATCCTCCTTCATTTTTCCACAAATTTGTTTGATGACTTTCATGCAGTTCCCAAAAGCCAATAACCAAGCCATAGGTGAGAGTTGTAAGAGGATATAACCCACATGCACTTTAGAAAGGTGAGAATCAGCATGAGGAGGTACCTATAGAAGCTATAAGTGAATCCCATAGAAAGATGAAAATTTATGCCCAACTATGTAGAAGGTACTTGTAATAGCTACAAAATTACCCA